>JBBPUK010000060.1:0-88148 GCA_038094635.1 Tylopilus cervinicoccineus | reverse complement strand
TTAAATCATTTCTTTTTTGGATTTAAGTCAATCTACTTGCCAAATATCTGATTCTACTGGTGTTCACCACTCTACAATTAGTAGAATTTACTCTAAAATTCATCCTAACCTGGCTAGATCCTCTAGTAATCACCCTACCCTCACAACCCCTACTACATGTATTATGCTATTCATCTTATTGAAACTGAAAAGGCTGAAAAGGCTGTCCAGGTTACAAAGACTCTTCAGAAAGTCCAGAACCATGCCATCTCTCCCCAGACTATTTGTCATCACTTAAAAAAAGCAAGTATGAAGACTAGTGAAGAAAAAATATCCTCATCTTACTACTGCTTATAAAAAGACTAGATTTGTTATGATCACTATGCATGGCACTAGTTGCCACCAGGGGTCACTTTTTTTATTCTTTCTTGAGTGATGAGGACACTCTTTGCTTTCCTTTTCACTTCACAGATCACATAACCAGTCATATGAAGACATCAAAAGAGCTAGATATTGAAGAGTTCAAAGACCATCTAGATTATACATAGATAATGTAGTTGTTATGGTGCTATACCACCTAACACAAACATATTAAAACAACTAGATGGAATGGCAACTGTTTTGGACAATAGATGGCTCCTCTTGAGTAGTCCTAGACCCACAGACAGCAACATAGTCAGCATGGCTTCCAGATGGCAACTCTTTCTAGTTGCATAAATACTAGCCTTGACACTCCTGTGTGTGGATGACCTAGCAGTAGTGTCATTGACACAGCCCTTCCTATAAGCTATCAGCAATGGTGAAGTATGATTATAAAAATAGTCCCTTTTGGCTAAGAGGGAAGAACTCCTAATGCGATAGTCAAGGTTTAAAGATAGAGATTACTCAGAGAGCAGGTGAGGTGACTGGCCATTCTGAAAAGGAGTTCTAGCACATAGATTGCATAAAACAAGCTGAAGTACTAGTATACATGAGGACCCTATTTATAGAGTAAACTGGTGAAGCATGGACCAAGTATCCAAGAAAGTAAATACTGGAAAAGGAGAGGAGGTTACCAGCAGTGCAAAGTTATGTTAACCAAGGAAAGTCTGCTGATATTAGAATATAGAAGTAAGTCATCAACATAGGAGTAGATGGTGGAGATGCTCCTCAACACATGCTGAAGTGAATACAAGATGAAGGGTGAATTGTGGAATACATAGGTAGGGAAAGAAGAAAAAGAATGAGGGCATATGAAAAGGATCTTCTGTCAACATGTAACAGTAGTACTCTGTATAGGGTCATCTGTCACCCTTGATAGTAAGTTCCAGAATCTTCTATGTACTTCTTGAAGTGTAGGAACTAGCTTTCTGTTTGGGCTTATCTTTAATTTCCACTTCTCTTGCATATAGTCTGGTACACCTTGTTCATTACTACTCTAGATCTTTCTAAAAGCTTTTCTTCTTTGATAGAAGATACCATATAGAGGGTGGCAGTTAATCTCTACTCTGGGCTATGGAACAATCTCATTCATCTCTGCTGCTATATAGTTGTATATAAAAATCTGCTATATTAGAATATATGATCTGTGTACCAGTGGCTATGCAGTCTTGGACTATATAAAATCCAGAATGAACAGCTAGCTTCCTAGCTTATTCTTTTGGTATTTCCCCCTCTACTTCTAGTAAGCAAGAGATTAAGAGTACCTTTATAAGTCTTCACATCCTTGTTTCTTCCACACTTCATGCAACTTATAAACACCAAGATTATGACTCAAGTAAGGCCTCTGATGGGTTTAGGATTGCATCAAAATTGGACTTTGCAGAAAGCCATCAACACTAGACTGTAGAGGATTGAAAGCAAGTTATATAGTTAGATGAAACAAAAATCAACAAGATTGGCTCAGATGACAAGAGATGAGCAGAGAAAAAAGTAGAAAAGGGCTTGAGTGATAGATTAGTATAAGAAATAGTAAAGTTTAGAAGAGGCTTTTTGATGATGTGAGATTGTATGATATAGAAAGGGGTTAGAATGGCATGCAAGATTGATGATAGGATGGATACTAACCTCTATCTAAAGATTATGGAGGAGTAACTTTAGCAAACTTTGAAGTATTATGGCAAAACTCCAGATGATATTATCTTTCAGCAAGATAATGACTCCAGTATATAAGCAAAAGAGTCAAGAAGTGGTTTGCTAGGTATGGGTTTGAGGTCACAGTATGGCCAGCTCAATCTCCAGACCTTAATCTCATAGAATATCTATGATTTCTTCTCAAGAGAAAGCTAGCAGAGTATCTAAAGCCAGCAAAGATAATAACTGAATGTTTGAAAAGAGTACAAGCAGAATGGGAGAAGATAGAGGTGGCAGAGTGTCAGATGTTAATTCAAAGCATACCTAGAATGGTTCAGGAGGTGATCAAAGCTAAGGAAGAATACACTTCATACTAGTTTATGATATATTTAATATTAGTAATAAAACTATTGCAATGATATGGCTTGCTTAAAGTGGAAATATTGAGATCACATGATCCTAGTGAGTGATTTATAGCCAAGAGTATTTACTATATTTGATGTCACTAAAGCTAGATGAAATTCCTATGGGTGTTTGCAGTTCACTTCACATACTACATTAGAGTTAGTTATTGCAACAGTTTTATTGCTCAGTATAGTTAATATACTGAGATTATTAGTGAAATAATAAAATAATATCACATAGACCTTGGGTATTTATATCAGCTGGCTGAAACTAATGAGGCACAACTACTGAAAGCTCCCCTTTTCCATCAAGACTGGGGATCTTTTTCAGCCAGTATCTCTCTATGCATATCAATACTTGAAATCAACCCACTTGAGGTGAGGCTTCTTTCTCTGTGGATTTGTTATCAGGACCTAGAAGAGTATGCTAAATAATAAATTTTACTATTATTGCATGGATAATGCAAAGTACCTATGCAATGTAAATATTTCAAAACACTACATTCTTAACTATTACAGACCTAAAAAAATTATATGAGATAGATATACATATATATGGATAGTGTACAAAAAATTAATGGTAGTTCATAAGAACATTTGAGTATGGTCTGATGAAATGTATTAAATTGACCTCAAGCACAGACAATCAGAACACCAGATCCAAAAGATTAGGCTTATAAACAGAAGAGGTAAAACTTGCAGAATGTTTTCAAGTTAGTAAGGGTCCTTGAAATGAAGTATAAAAATGAATGACTTAGTGGATAAGAATGCAGAGTTGATTTCAGATGTTTAAGTATAAGCATGACTGTTATGTTTGCACTTGAATGTGATAAATTTTAGTCTCCTCTTAGATGTAGAAAGCCAAGTGCATGGCACAACATCTCAAAACCATCTCTATAAGTATTATACCTCACTCTCAGATTCTCTAGAAGTCTTAGCAGCAAAAAGAAAGAAAGCTGAAGTAGCCCTTGAGGTACAATATCTCAAGGCTTATGAAGCACTCTATACTGATTCATGCAAGAATCTGTCAGTGGCAGCAAAGCACTTCCAGATCCTATATTACACTCTTTATTAATATTACAAGCAGCTCATTGCCTCTTGGTCATAGGCACATATAAAGTAGCAAGTACTCACTGAAACACAGAAGGAGATGATTTGTCATTGGGTTAAGTATATGACTATGACTGATCATCTGCTATTCAAGTGCAGCCTTTGCATGAAAGCCAGAGAACTCAGTGAAAAGCTAAATATAAAGTCGAAATATACTGGGAAAGTTAAGATAATGAGCTAATAGTGGTTGTCTAATTTTTTTATTTACCATCCTGACCTTAAATCTGTATGGCCAACTGAACTTGATCTCAGTCATGCATAGATGTTTAATTTTATAGTTATCAACCATCACTTCAGGCTTCTTGATGAGTTGTTAAAAGTAGAGGGTATTTTCTGAGAGAATGTCTATAACATGGATGAAAAGGATATCCAAATAGATAGAGGAAGGAAGGGCAACAACACAAAGTATATCTATACTTGGTCTTTGAAGGCTTAGATCAAAATATAAAGTGCAAGTATAGAGCTTATCACTGTGATCAAATATGTTTATACAGATGGCTTCAATTTATGGCCTGTAATTGTATTTTTGGGAAATGATGTGCTTTGAAAAAGATATTTTGAGGAGGAAGGTCTTTTGTAAGCTTTTTATATTCATCAGTTGAATAATATGAAATCATAATTTTGCTCACCACTTTAACAGAGTTGCTCTATTACTAAATGGATGGACTAGTGACTTCATTGGAATGTAGTGGTTTGAAAGGAGCTTTATTCCCCCAGTGAAAGCATGCAATACAAGTGGAAAATCAATATTGCTGATATATGATGACCATAAGCCATATACAACAATTGCCCTATATAAAGCAGTAAAGTATTATGGAATTCATTTGTTTTGTCTCCCTTCTCATATGACTCATTGTCTTCAACCTCTTGATGTAGATTGTTTTGGTCCACTATAGTATGCATGATAAAGGTATTATGCAATTATAATAGAGAAAACTAGTAAAGGAATTAGCAAAAAAAAATATATAAGGGTATATGATCATATAGAAGGAGGCATTTAAAGAGAAAATAATATGAAAGGCCTAAAAGAACACTGATCTTAATCCACTGAATCCTAAAATATTCACTGAAAAAGACTGTGCTCTAAGTTACAGTGGCTCAAAAAACTGTCTGCATGTTTGCATATTTTCCACTAAATGCAATAATCCTCAACAACCACTAAATCTTATCAAATATAATGAGTGTGTCAAATGTAGTATAGACTCATGGCTTTCTACACACTCAAGAATTAACAGATTTGAATAAGATTTAATAAAATGGCAGTCATTACAAAATGACAACTCATGCAGACAGTTTTTTGACTTTATATTGTAATTGTATATATTGGACCCTAGAATGCTGTAATATCATTACATACATTTGAAAAGGGTCCTATTATGTTATATTTATGTAATGGCTGGTCATTCAAACATATATAAACCCTAGAATCTCATTATTATTCTATCATTCTTACCATGAAATCCATCTCTACCTTTCAAAGAAATAATATTATTTCTCTCTCCTCTCTCAGCCTTTCCTCCAGGAAAATTGCCTCCCAAACTGGCCTAGGCAAGTCTACAATATCTCAGGTCCTTCAGAAGATCCAGCCAAAGAGGACTAGACATCTTGGTGGTCACTCTTTAAAGCTTACTCCTACCAATAAATGAGCTATTGTCAAGCAAATCATTACTAGCAAGGCTCAAAATGCTGTTCAAGCCACCCATTTCATCAACACCATTATTGACACTCCTATCTCCTCTCAGACAGTGAGAAACACCCTCAAGGAAGCCTCATTAAAGGCTGTGGTGAAGAAGAAAAAGCCTATATTAACTGCTAGTCATAAGAAGAGGAGACTAGCCTTTGCTCTCAAGTACCAACATTGGACTATAGAGGACTGGAAGAGGGTTATCTGGTCAGATGAAACCAAGATTAATAGGATTGGATTAGATGGACAGGAATATGTGTGGAAAAAGAAAGGAGAGGGTCTAATTCCTAGAGAGGTCAAAGATACAGTGAAGTTTGGAGGAGGTTCTCTGATGGTATGGGGTTGTGTGGGGTGGAATGGAGTGGGGGTTTTGAGTGAGGTTGAGGGGAGAATGGATGCTAAACAGTATGTGGCAATTTTGAAGGAAGGATTGCTACAAAGCATGGAAGAATCTGGGATTCCTGAAGATGACATTATCTTTCAATTAGATAATGATCCAAAACATACTTCAAAAAGGGCCCAGAAATGGTTTAAAGAGCAAGATATCAAGCTTTTGGACTGGCCTGCACAGTCTCCAGACCTTGCTCCAATAGAATACTCTGGGGGTCACCTCAAAAGATCACTTTCAGCTTATGAAAGTGCTTCTAAAGGAGCTCATGAATTATGGGAAAGGGTGGTGGTGATGTGGGGGAAGATTTCTATGGAACAGTGTCAAAAGTGGATAGAACGCATGCATAGGAGACTTGAGGCAGTTATCAAGGCAAAAGGAGGCCATACCAAGTACTAGATATGTAAATTTAATAAAGTCAAAAAACTGTCTGCATGAGTTGTCATTTTGTAATGACTGCCATTTTATTAAATCTTATTCAAATCTGTTAATTCCTGAGTGTGTAGAAAGCCATGAGTCTATACTACATTTGATACACTCATTATATTTGATAAGGTTTAGTGGTTGTTGAGGATTATTGAATTTAGTGGAAAATATGCAAACATACAGATAGTTTTTTGAGCCACTGTATATCACCTCCACAAACCTCCATCTTTCTAAGATATTCCTATTAACTAAGCCCATCCATGATGTTATTGATTTATCATCTAATGATCCCACCTACAATCCAGAGGACCCCACTGCTGACTCCTTGAATTCTGAATTAGATTCAGAGAGCATTGACTTCAAGTCAGACATTGAGAGACTTAGAGCTAAATAATGATTATACTAGAGTTTGAAGCCACTAATAGATGGTGATTTATGACCACAGCCACTTTTCCCACCATCAAACAGTGTCTCAGATCAGATTGACATAATATACTTCTAGATGGACAACTCTATCAGTTTAGGACCTGGTCTCTCACAGTTCCTGAATATTTGCATAATAATGAATATATTCATTCATACAGTCCTCCTGTCTCTTTGTCTCAGACCCTGGTATCAGTTATATTAGTGGCTTCAGCTCACTGTAAGACAAAATCAATGTTCAGAGCATTGTCTTGTTCTGTTATCTCCTCATTGATAATCTCCAACTATCTACAAATTCAGAAAATAGCCATCTAAAGACTTAGACAGGCTGAAGATAGGATTCATGAACTAGAGGAAGAAAATTGATTGATAACTGGCATAAAAGACATAGCAGAAATCCACTGTTATTTCACAGATCAGATGGTGATTCATTTACAAAACCATCTTGATGTGAAGGAAGTCAGCCAAGGTCAACACTAATGAGCTTCTGAAATCAATAGCAGTGCATGTGTTTTAACATCAGAGGAAGGCCACATCAAGCTGCAACAACTGTGAGAACAAAGAAACAGAGAGAGGCTGAAGTAAAGGCTAAGAAGGAAGTAGAGGAACAAGTGTAATGTGAATGTAGAGCAGATCCTGGGTATATCTTCACTGATGCTCTGAGTAAGGCAAGAAAAAAGGAGGATTTGGCTACTGCCCTTGCACTCCCAGAGATAGGCAAGAAAGACAACATTATTGCATAAATTATTGCTTACTTTGACAGATATTCCTGGCTAAAACTTAATAGTTATTTTAAAGATCTCTTCTTCCTGCATGATCTTGAAAATAATCTTGTGTGAATGATGATAATGCCCAGATTAGACTGTCAAGTAGCTGTCCACACTGATGCCATTGACATGTCCCATGTTACTATCAACATATCTTATGCCATTATCTTACCTTCCCATCTATACTTTTCATTGCTAAATAATAGTCAAATGACTTTGTACTCTTTCAATGACTCATTTAATCCATGTTTATATACATTTGACAAAGTAAACTCTGCAGATACAGTTGAGCAACAAAACTGATGCAATATTTGCAATATTTTGATTGAAGCATGAATATTGAAAGCCCTGTTAATGATAGACCCTCTAACCTGGGTATCATTGGAAAGCCCTGATCAAGGGCTTTCAAATGGTATATGGGTTCATTATGTAATATTTACTATATTTGGAGATATGTTGAAATTGGTATAAGGTACTTATTGCATCAGTTTTGTTGCTGACACTCTAAAGTATTTAAAATGCATATTGTAAGTGATTATTACATAAGAAATGGATCATGTGACAAGTAATAAGTTCAACATGATACAAATACACACACACACCAATACTTTGTCCACAACCACCATCATGAAATCTCTCTCAGTTGACCCAACTTACTACATCATCTCTCTTTTGGAATTGGGGCAATCAACCCATCAAATTGCCAAATCAACTGGTCTCAACCAATCTACCATTAGTAGACTAAGGTCCAAATATCTTCCCAACCTCCCCAAAGCCTTTGGTGGTTGTCCTTCCATCATTTCTCCTACTAATATGTGTCATACCATTTATCTTATTAGATCTGAAAAGGCTGAGAATGTAGTTCAAGTGACCAAAACACTTCAAGAAGTGAAAAATCACTCCATCTCCCCTCAGACTATCTGCTATCACTTGAAGAAAGCTGGTATGAAGGCTGTAGTGAAGCAAAATATCCTCTTCTTGCTGTGTGTCATAGGAGAGCAAGAATGGACTTTGCTCTAAGCCATTAGCATTGGACTGTTGAGGACTGGAAGCAAGTTATAT
The DNA here is from genome assembly GCA_038094635.1 of Tylopilus cervinicoccineus. NCBI lineage: Eukaryota > Fungi > Basidiomycota > Agaricomycetes > Boletales > Boletaceae > Tylopilus > Tylopilus cervinicoccineus. The sequence continues at coordinate 79,853 of JBBPUK010000060.1, read as the reverse complement.
GGTCAGATGAGATCGAAATTAATCATATTGGGTCAGATGGTAGGAAATGGGCATGGAAAAGGGCAGGAAAGGGTCTTAGTGATAGGATTATAGAGGGAATAGTTAAGTTTGGAGGAGGATCAGTGATGCTATGGGGCTATATGACTTGGGAAGGAGTTGGAATGGCTTGCAAGATTGATGGTAAGATGGATGCTGATCTCTATGTGCAGATTTTTAATGATGAACTACAACAAACTCTGGTGGATTATGAATTTTCTCCAGAAGACATTATCTTTCAGCAAAATAATGATCCAAAGCACACCAGTAGGAAGGCTAGGGAGTGGTTTGATGACCATGGATTTGAGGTCATGGTATGGCCTGCTCAGTCCCCAGACCTTAATCCCATAGAAAATCTATGGTTTATTCTCAAAAGAAGACTAGCAGAGTATCCTAAGCCATCCAAGGGAGTATTAGAACTTTGGGAGAGGATTCAAGCAGAATGGTATAAGATTGGGGTGGAGGAGTGTCAGAAATTGATTGAGAGCATGTCTAGGAGAGTTCAGAAGGTCATCAAGGCCAAAGAAGGATACACTTCATACTAATTTGTGATACCCCTATATCAGCAACAAAACTGATGCAATCAGTACCCTATACTATTTTCAATATATTTCCTCATATGGTAAAAATCACATAGTAAACCTATATACCATTTGAAAGCCCTTGATCAGGGCTTTTCAATGATATCCAGGTTAGAGGGTCTATCATCAATAGAGCTCTCAATATTCATGCTTCAATCAAAATGTTGCAAACATTGCATTGGTTTTGTTGCTCACTGTAGTAATACCAATTAGACTGCACAAATATTTCTCATCCCTAGTTGCAATGCCATTTTTTCCTCATGAGACTTCATTAAGACTTGATGACTTTCCTTGACTGCATCTGGGGTTGAATCTTTCAGCTCCATATATGTCTAAATAAGTGACCCAGTATGATCAAATTTTGCATTACATATGCAAATGGGGGTCAGAAACCAGAAGCTCTCTCCCTCCTATATTAAAATCAATAAAAATCAGAAAAAATAAGGAATAGATAGCTCAGTGTGTTGGTAACATATGTGCAGAAGCCAAGAAGCATAGGTGCTGTTGTTGGAACATTAGAATAGAAATGCTGCAAATTTTGCACTTTCTATGCACTAACAATATAGTGGTAAAGAAAAACATAGATGAGTTCAAGGGATGACAAGTAACTGGTATGAGCAAGAATTGAGGAAATCAGACTGTAGTGATATAGAACACAGTCAAACTGACCACCTGTCAAGCCACATGATATGAAAAGTAACCCACCCAAGCCAACTTAGGAATGATGCTGACACAAACATGATGAAAGCATAACACACACAAATCATACATGCAGTAATAAACAGGGCAGGCTGGGGAGAATACTTATCCTGAGGCATCTAGTGAAGAGTTTAGATCTGGATGTAAATATAAAAACAATATTTCTGGCACCATGAATTTATGTACTGCCTTCCCATGTTCTGAGCTAAATTATATAGTATCCTGTTCAAACCTTCAATGGACAAAGTTCCACCAACCACAGAGGAACACCTGCTGATCACTTTGTAGAGCATGTCAGAGAGGTCACCTAATTCTAACTATGGCAAATGTCAGTCACACAAGGTAATATGAAATTACAAATACAACTACATGTTTATATTTCTCTTAGGACCATCTCCAAACTGTATAAGGCTGTAAACAATGCAGATGAGCTATTGGCAGCAGCAGGAAACAGAGCAGCAGCAGTAGACAGGTCGCATTGTCAACTGGTATGGAGAAGATCCTCTGGGTGTGGGTTTCTGGCTGCTGCTGCTGCTGTGTGTTCATAGGTGGTGATTGAAGGCCGAAAGCTGTTATGGTGTGATGGCACCTAATGCAAATGCACTAGAACAACTAGATAGAACAGTAACTATCTCTAATGATAGGTGACTCCTCTGAGTAGACCTGGACTCATGGATAGTGATATAGTCAATGTGGCTTCCAGATGGTAACTCTTCCTAGTTGCATAAATGCTAGCCTCAGCACTTCAGTATATGGATGGCCTAGTGATGGCATAAGAATGTGGTCCTTTCTGTGAATGATTAGCAATGGTGAAGTATAATCACAAGAATAGTCCCTTTTACTGAGAGGGAAGAACTCATAATAAGATAGTCGAGGTTCAAAGGTGAAAGTTACTCAGACAGCAAATAAGGCAATTGGCTGTTCTGAGAAGAAGTTCTAGCATATAGATTGCATAGAACAAACTGAGCTACTAGTACATGTGAGGACCCTATTTATAGGGTAAACCAGCAGGGCATGGACCATATCTTCAAGAAAGGTAACTACTTGGAAAGGGAAAGGCATCACCAGTGGTTTGAAGTGATATCCGGAAGGGGAAGTCCACTGGTGCTAGAATATAGGAGTAAATTGTCAACATAGGAATAGATAATAGAGGTGTCCCTTAATGCATGTTGAAGTGAATATAAGACAAAAGGTAAATCATGGAATGCATAGGTTGGGAAAGAGGAAAAAGAGTGGGGATGTACAAAGAGGGGTTCCTGACATGTAACATTACCCCCTTTATAATCTTGAAGCTCCCTAGCTTCAATCTCAATAACCTCTAGTCTCTGGGGTAGGGAATCCAGTAATATTTGTGATCCCAACCTCATCCATTGGATCATCATAATTATCTGCAAAAATCTCCCTTGCTGTCATAGTGAGGGAATATTGCATGGTCTTCTGAGTGGTAGTGGTCTCCTGAGCATTGTGATGAAAAGGGTGATTGAATATCCATGCAGCTAGAGATCAGGGTGTGGGGATGGGTAAAGGTTAGGAGGGCCCTGCATGAGGAGATCCTGGGAATGAAAGAGATGAATGGAGTTGATCTAGGTGGGGGTAGGCTACTGCCACATGTTCAGGTCAGGGAAGGATGCATTATGAACAGAAATAGAAGGTGCATTCAAGAATTGAGTGTTCTAGACAGTGATATTGTTGACATGCATTGGCAAATTGTCTATCCATGATGGCAAGGGGGTATACTCCTTCATTTCATTGTAATAAGATCTGATCCCAGAGTTCCAGAAGGGCTAGCTCTCCCACTTCTAATGGGGAGGAGGATGTAGAAGGGGGAGATGGAGAAGGAGGAGGTGATGGTTGGGCCTGATATCATGTGTCTTCTTCCACTAGCACCACTAATGCAGCAAGTCCTAGCTAATCCATGGCTAGGAGAAGTGGGGTATGGGCTCTTCACTCTATGTCTCTCACCATCTCCATAATTAGATGGGCTTCTTTAGAGGCATCTGAGGTAGGATGGGCTGCAATTAAGGCCAACCTAGACATTTGCAGGAATATAGAGCAGAGGAGAGCTAGGGGGGATTCTTCGTCTACTAAGGCTTTAAAAGAAAGGGCAAGGTGAAAAACCTGAAGGGCTTGTTCCATGCATAGAAGGTCTCCAGTGGATGATGGGGTATGTTGCCGAGATGCAAAGAAGGGTTGGTTTATATCTATATCTGTTAATTGGTGGAGAGGGAGAGAGAAATGGGAAAGCTAGCCTAGGTTAATGTGAGGGGGGTGTCGACCAGTGGTAATGTGGGTAGTTCTTGAATGGGTCATGTCTATGTGTGTTGGAGGGTGGAGCTTTGGAAGTAATGGGTTAAAAGAGGGACTACAGTGACCAGGAGAATAAAATGAAGTAGATGTATAAAAAGAAGGAAGATAATTTGAGAGGAAATTAAATCTAAGAGGGTATATTCAGAAGAGAAGAAGGACATGAGCTTTCAGAGGTGATTGGTTTGTTTATAAGTTTGGAGGAGTTCCAAAGTGTTATCTAGATTGGATTCAGGTTCCTAGATACATTCAGATTTGGGGTATCCTTTCCAAGTCACAAGATACTGCCTTCTAGATGGCAGTCCCCTGTGGTATAAGATCCAATCAACTTCATACTCTTCTTCACCATCAATTAGATTGGATGGAGGGTGGAGGTAGTTAGGGTCATATTCAGCAGTCTCTTAATAGGTGGTCAGAAGGGAGGCATGAAAGACATCATGAATCTTCCAATTGGGAGGGAGTTTGAGGTGGTAGGCAAGGGGGGAAAGTACTTGGGTGATTTCAAATGGTGTCTTTCACTTTGGAGCAAGTTTGTGTGGAAGATTTGGGTGGTAAAGATTCTTGGCTTCCAGCCACATCATATCCCCAACCTTCTATGATTGAAAGTGGGTAGTAATTTGTTCCTTCATGAGGTGTTGTGTTTTCTCATATGCAGCCAGGGCTTCCCTTTGTGTGAAGTCGATGTTATCTAATTGTGTCTGTAGAGTGGGGAGAAACGTGATTTCTAGAGGAGGATATATATGTGGTTCATATTTAAAAGGTGGCAAAATGGGGTTTTGTTTGTGAATGAGTGTACAGAGGATTTGTGATGGAATTCAGCCATTTTCAGGAGGTCTATTCATTGTTGGGGAAGTCCTTCACAGAAGAGATGAAGATAGGTTTCTAGTTCTTGGTTTACTTGTTCTGTTTCTCCATCAGTTTCCAGATGATAAGTAGTGAAAAGGGCAATGTCATATTGAAGGAGTCTGCCAAGTTCTTTGGCAAATGCAGAGGCAAATTGGGGACCTTGATTGAATATGAGTTTGTCATGGAGGCCAACTCTAGGAAAAATATGTTTGAGGAAAAGTTGTGCTACTCCCTTGGTGGAGATGTCTGATTGAGAAGGGGTATAGATCACCCCCTTTGTAAAGCCATGGTTGATTATGACCATGATGGAATCAAAGCCTTTAGCAGGAGGTAAACCAGTGATCAGGTCCACTGACAGGGTGGAAAAGGGGCAGAGTGATGAGGAAAAAATGGGGTGCAAAGGAGGGACTGTCAGGTGAGTGTTAACTTTGTTGGCCTAACAGGCTGCACAACCAGAGATGAAGCAGCATATGAAGGATAGTAGTCCCAGCCATCAAAAGTCCCATTGGACAAGGTTCTGTGTGTAGTAAATACCACCATGGCCCCTGGTAAACAATTTGTGGAGGGATGTGACTAGGGTCCAGCACTCCAAGGGAGGGACATACAGTCACCCTTTAAAATATAGCTTTCTTTTAATGAAGGTCCAGTCAGTTGGGGTGGAATGGTGGAAATGAGTGGGGTCTCCCTCTAGGCAATGAAGAGCAGTGAGAATGACAGTGTCAGCAACTGAGAAGGAGGTAATTTTTTCCAATAGAGTAGTATTGATGGCATTGAGGAATAGATCTCCTGGAAGTAATTGTAGTTCAGAGTTGTCATTGGAGGTGTTAGTGGAATGTATTCTTGAGAGTGTGTCGGCAGGGGCAAGTTGGGAGGCTGGTAAGTACAGGAATAGTAGGTCAAAGTCTTATAAGAATACTTGCCACCTGGCATGTTATCAGAATAGCTTTCTAGGTTGTTTGAAATATATGAGGTTGTGATGGTCTGTGATGACCATGACAGGGTGTCCTGTTCCCATAAGGTACTGGTGCCACTCTTCTAGGGTGTAGATGACAGCTAGTAGTTCTTGATCATAGATATCATAATTTCTTTCTGTGTCTCCAAGAGTTTTGGAGAGATAGACACAGGGGTGTAAGTCTCCATTGATGTCTTTCTGCATGAGTACTGCCCCAGTGGCTACTAGTGACATGTCAGTCATGAGGAAGAATGGTTGAGAGATATCCAGCATGCTGAGGATGGGAGCTAAGGTAAACATTTGTTATAATAGGCGGAAGGTGAACTCGCAATCCATCATCCAATTCCAAGGAGTGTTCTTCTTTGTGAGGTCTAAGAGAGAACATGCTACCTCAGAGAACCTGGGGATGAATTTCCTGTAAAAATTGCAGAAACCTATGAAGCTTTGCACTCCTTTAACATTAATAGTGTTTTCCAGTTCTTGATTGCAGCCAACTTGACTTGGTCCATCATGATCCTGTTGTGGCTTATGACCATTCCTAGGTATTCAACTTTGGGGGTGTTGAAGAAACATTTGAACAATTTGAGATAGAGCTTTTGTTTAGCCAGTCGTTGTAATACCAGTTTGGTATATCTATGATGGGTCTTTAGATCTGTGGAGTGGATAAGGATGTCATCCATGTAGATGACAACCCATCCTTCTGCTATATAGTCTTGGAATATGTGGTTCATAAATGCCTAAAAGGTTGTAGGAGAGTTCCTGAGTCCAAAGAACATGACAGTGGGTTGGAAAGTCCAAATGGAGTGATGAATGCTATCTTCCACTGATCCTTAGATTTGATACAAATGTTGTTGTAGCCCCATCTTATGTCAAATTTGGTGAAATATCATGAACCTTTGAGATGATCCAAGAGGTCAGAGATTAGTGGTAGAGGGTAGGCATTTCTAATAGTGAACTCATTGAGATATCTATAGTCTTCACAGGGATGCAATGATCCATCCTTCTTTGGTACAAAGAAGAAGGGGGTGGCTTGAGGTGACTTTGAGGCTACAATCTTTCCTGAGGCTAGGTGTTTGTTGACAAACTCCTAGCAAGCATCAATTTCTTTAAGATTTAGTGGATAGGCCTTGGCTACTTTGGGGATAAACCCCTCTTTCAGGTTGATGGCATGGTTGAAGGGTCAGGTTGGGGGAAGTTCTCCTTTCAGGGGTTCTTTAAATACAGTGGCAAACTCTTTAAACTCATCAGATAAGGAAACTTCCTTCTTTGGGGCTGCTTGAGCAATTTCAGATGTGATGGTTAGCTTGTCAATGTACACAGATGGGTGGTAGTGTTTGATGTACTGTCTTTCCAGCAGGGAACTTGGATTGGCACTAAGTGTTGAACAGCTGGAATTTGACACAGCTGGAGTTCATAGTCAGAAACTATTGATATTAGAGTGTAGTTACAAATACCTGGAGTTCACAGTCAGAAACTAAAGAAAGTGCTGACTATGAAACTCCAACTATACACTATGAGGAGAAACAAATAATAACAATGTGCCACAATATGGCACAACATCTAACTATGAAAAATACTAGCAAATGCACAAAGTGCACAATCAATTAGGTACAGTTAACACTCCCCCCTGATTGCACATCTCTGCAGAAATGGAAGGAAAACAGATAGAAAAGAAAAACTAACTTGTCCCAAATAATGAAAGACCAAGCACCACACAAAAGTGCTGCACTTTGGCGTGAGGAAGTTCCTTAGTGAGCAAATCAGCTGGCATATTGGCTGTTGAAATGAAATGAGGCAAAATAACACCTTTGTCAACAACATCACATAGTCAAAACCACTGCAGATTGAGCTGCTTCATTCTCCCATGATGCTCAGAGTGTTTGGCCACTTGGATTGCCAACTAATTGTCCATGTGAAGGGTGGATGCTCCATTTATCTTGAACCCAAGCTCCTGGAGCAGCTTGCATATCTAGACAATTTCCTTGCCTGCCTTATATGCCACCATATACTCTGCTTCAGTGGTGGATAGTGCAACAATTGGCTGTTGCTTGGATATCCAGGAGATGACACCAGTATCTATCTTCACCACATATATACCAGTGGACCACCCAGAGTCCTTGTAACCATCATAATTTGCATCAGAGAAGGTGGAAAAGAGCTAGGAAGTAGATAAATCAGGGGAATAGATGATGGCATAGTTCAGCATGCCTTTGATTTAGTGAAACAAATGCTTAACTGCGTTCCAATGGGCAATATCTGGGTTCAAAGTGAAGGAGGCAAGTTGACCAACAGAATAGGCGATATCTGGATGGGTTGTGCAAGAAAGGTACTATAAAGAGCCAATAGCACCCCCATAGTCAATGGATTGCATGAAATGATGCTCTTCAGCATTTCTAGGGCTCTGTTCCTGTGAGAGACATAGGCCAGGATTCATAGGAGTGCTGACAGGTTTGGAATTGCCCATCTTGAAGCATGCAAGCATATCAATGCAGTACTGACACTGGGAGATGGTGAGGGAGCACTTGGGGTGGTCATGATCAATTTTGATGCCCAGGATTTCTGTGGTGGCCCCCAGATCACACAACTTGAAGTGTTTGTGCAAATCCTCAATTGTCTCCTTGATTGCATCAAGAGACTTGGATGTGAAGATCATATCATTCACAAAGACAGGGAGCATGATGTGGACATCACCTCGGACTAGGATATAGACCACAGTATTAGAGTACATCTGAGTAAAGCCCATGGACTCAAGAGTGGTGTGCATCTTGCGATTCCATCAATTTCCACTCTGTTTCATCCCATAAAGCGATTTCTGAAGTAAGCAGACCATTTCCTTTGCATTGCCCTCTACAAATCCTTCTGGCTGCTCCATATAGACATCACAGTCCATTTCGCCATTCAGATACGTGTTTGAGATATCAACAGACCAGAGGCAGAGGTCATGAATGGCTGCTAGGGTGAGGATGATATGAAGAGTGGGAAGATGAACTGTTGGGGCAAAAACCTCAAGGTATTTGAATCCAGGACACTGGGAGAATCCCTGAGCAACCAAATGTGCCTTGAAATACTCAAAAGAGCCATCAGCATAATGTTTCTTGGTGAAAACCCACTTGGATCCAATCACTGGGTGATCAGTGGGTTGAGGGACCAGTTTCCAAGTGCCATTCATTTGGTGGGCACTTAATTCATCAAGCACAGCCTGTCTCCACTCATCTACCTCATCTCCTCTCAATGCCTCCTTGAACAACCTGAGATAAGGTGTATTTGCACTCATGCACTGTGCTAGATCAGCTTCTTCATTATCTAAGTCTGTGTCTTGGTGTGAAAGCTGTGCTGGACTTAACTTCCACCATTCTCAAGGGGGTTGGTGCATTCTGTGAGGTAAACATGCACCAATACCAATAGGGCTTGGTGTGCACTCTGGAATGGCTGGAGGCAGCATCTCTGGCAATGGTGCAGGTACTGGAATCAGTGTTGCAGATTCTTCATCCTATTCCTCTAGAGGATCAGGTGCCCTCCCCAGATGCAGAACCTTTGGCATCACGAGATCCTCCTCAGGGCTGTCACCCACAGACTCTGGGACAGGTGGTGTGTAAAGGTTAGAAGTGGGGTGTGAGTGAAGAGGGGTCTGTGCATCAGAAGGAATGATATTGTGCTCATCAAAATCAGTGCATTCTAAGATGATGGTGCACTTGGTGGTGGGGTTGTAGAACTTTCACCCTTTGTAGCCATCTGGATACCCTATAAATACATACTTCTTATAGTGAGGGCATAGTGCATCCTGTTTGTCTTTCTGGATATACACATAGGCTATTCATCCCCAGACATGAAGATGAAACACATCTGGCTTGTGTCCATACCATAGCTGAAAGGGAGTAGCATGATCCAGCACAGCTGTGGGGCATCTGTTCCAGATATGAACTAGTGTAGTGAGAGCTTTGCCCCAAAACACCATAACAAGACCAGATTCCTTCAACATCATAGTAATTCTCTCAGAAAGGACACAATTTGCTTATTCTATGACTCCATTTTGCTAAGGGCATGCTCTGACTATGTGCTGGTGCTCGAAACTACATTCCTGGGTGAATTTGAGCATTGCATTGCTCATATGCTCACCTCTCTTATCATCTCACAGCATTTTGATGCACCATTCTGTCTGATTCTCTATGAATGCTTTAAACTGCTTAAAAGCATTGAAAACATCTGATTTTGCACAAATGGGCACCACAACATAGGATCTGAAGTAATCATCAATAAAGGTGACCCAACAGTGGAAGCCAGAGAAGGAGGGGTAGGGAACACCATGGACATCAGTGTGGACAAGTTCAAAAGGGCAAGAGGTATGAGATCGAGAGCAAGGGAATGGATTTGTGTGCATCTTGCCAGCAAGGCAAGGCTCACAGAGCGGATCAGCTACAGTCTTGCTCTCAAGTTTTATCCCAGTGACCAATTTGTGCTCAAAGAGTGATTTTACATCTGTATGGTTGTGGTGAGTGAAGTGACAATGCCAAAGCAATAAATTGAGTGGTACAGTGGTGGCAGCATGCACATACTCTGTCACAGACCCTGTTGTGCCCTTCAGAAATACAGCATTGTTGCTATCAATGTTGGTGACAAATAGTGGTGGTCCTGATATGCAAGAGAAAGTTATGTGAGTTGCATTGATATGGACAACAAAATCTGTGTGATGAGTAAGATATAACACAGTAAGTAGGTTGTTGCACAGTTGGAGGACATGAAGGACATTCAAAAACTTGACCACTTGACATCTCTTGCCATCAATGACCAGGTGAAACACCACTGAATTGACTCCAGCAGAATAGATGATGATGTTGTCTGTGAGCTTGATTGGGACATGTTTGGCCACATAACTACACAATCAGTGTCAATGGGGCATTATATGAGAAGTGGTGCCCAAGTCTGCATTTCAATTATGGTTAGCATCAAGTTGGAGAGGTGAGAACGGGTCAGAGGGATCAATGAAACAATAACTTGCATTTCCAGTACATTTTATGATTTCAGAAGTGGTCATTGATGAGTTGGCCTGGTCTGATGTCTTGCCCTTGTCCTTGTTCTTCTTGTAGTGCTTTTTCACCCTCTGAAGCATATAACAGTGGCACTAGCAATGTCTCTTCTTCTCACAGAATGTGCATGGGGTGTTGCAAGCATATTTGCAGCCCAAAGTGGTTGCAGACAGTACAGAATCAGTGGACATTGAGGGAGTGGCATCTGAACAAGGACAACAGTTGATTTCCTTTGTCTAGAACACCACTTTGACCTTGTCTTTGTTGAGATCAGTGAGTAGGGTGAGTGAGAAGGTGAAATGGCTATATTCTGGGCCCAGAGTATGAATCATGGCCATGCAAGTCAACTCTGCATCTAAAGTCATCATGTCAAATGATATGCTGTGCAGATTCTGAATCTTCAACATAAATTCTTTGACACAAGCAGCAAGGGCAGGTAGTGACTCTTCTGGATGCTTTCTGATGCTAAAAAACTTGTCATAGGCAACAAATCAACTGCTGGCCTTTTGTTGGATGAAGACACTCTTGAGTGCATCCCAGGCCTTAGTTGGGTCATCCTGGTTGGCATGGATGTGAACTCACTGGTCTGGCACAATATTGAGCATCAACTCATCAGCTGCCTTGTCCTGCTTGATGTCCCAGATGGTTTGCTCTGCTCCTGAGGTGGTAGGGTGTGTTTCTTTCCCATCTACAAGTCACCAGAGGCCTTTGGAGCACAAGAGAGCCTTCATTTCTTTGCTCCAGATGAGGTAGTTGTTGCCATTTAAAGGCTGAATGTGGTGGGAGTGCTGAGACTAATCTACAGACATGTTGGAGTGGATGGGAGCAAATAAGAGTGATGAGGTTGGTGGAAGAGTGGGTAATCAAGTAGTAGGTCAAAAATTTTCCAGATGACAAGGAGCTTGTAAAGCCACTAGGGTGCAGGGCTCATAACCTGTTAAACAGCTGGAATTCGACACAGCTAGAGTTCACAGTCAGAAACTATTGATATTAGAGTGTAGTTACAAATACCTGGAGTTCACAGTCAGAAACTAAAGAAAGTGCTGACTGTGGAACTCCAACTATACACTGTGAGGAGAAACAAACAATAACAATGTGCCACAATGTGGTGCAGCATCTAACTATGGAAAACACTAGCAAATGCACAAAGTGTGCAATCAATTAGATACAGTTAACACTGAGGTAACAAAGTACATATTGCTGAGGTAGCAGGTCATCTTCTGTCAAAGCAGGAGGGGAGAATTGCATCCTTCCTGTCTTCCAGTCTATCACTGGATTTACTTTCTTTAGCCAAGGAAGTCCTAGGATAACATCTTCTTTTCCATATCTGAGCACCAGAAAATCTTCAGTAGTTTCCCAGTCTCCAATCTTGATGGATAGTTGAGTTATAGGCTGGACCAATCCAGAATTATTGGCACTTCCATCTATGTTCCATGCTATCATCTTCTGCTTGAGTCATCTAGTAGAGAGTTGGTTTCTGATTATGATCCTGAGGTGAATGAAGTTTCCAGTGACTCTGCAGTCCACTAGGACATGAGTTTTGATGGTTCTGTCTGACTGTATGATTAAAGGGATTTGCATAGATTGAGCCTTTGCATCAGATACTATTATAGTCATGACAGTGTAGGGAAGGGTAGATGCCAATGCATCCTTCCATTTCAAAAATCCTGGAGATTAACAGCCTTAATTTCCATGGTGTCTCCTTTGATCTAAGCTCCTTCTTCATCATCATATATAGTCTTGAGAACTTGCAGGACTTCTTCCTGGGAGATATCCTTGGTGGTGTTGAGGGCATTGAGGTACTTAGTAAGTATGGACTGGGACAGGGTCTCCTCAGTGGTATCCACAGTCCTGATCACAGCAGGGCAGAATGGATTTCTAGATGAAGGGGCTGCAGCAGGGGTAGGGGTAATGGGACAGGGTTTGTAGGCAATACTAGTTCCTAAGCACTGATGGTTGTAAGCAGAGCATCCTTTCTTGTGGCAAATGAAATATAGCCCCTTTCTGATATGATCAGCACATTGTATCAGAGTTAGATTTACTATGTCAATGTCCATGGCATTCAGGTCTTTGCAGATAAAGGATGAAGCATCTGATCCTCCCCTCTGGAGGTTGTGGATGGAGTGGAGTTGGGAACCTGCTAGTGGCTTATACCCATGCACTAAGCATCTTAGGTGCCTTCTCCATGGAGAGTATCATCTGCATGAGGTCCTTGTCCAGTCCTTGAGTGAATTCATCTATAAGCATCATAGATCCATCTCCTAACGCTGTCTTGGCTGCTTCTAACTGGAAGTCAGCTACATACTTCAAAAATCCTTGTTCATCTCTCATATTTTGTCAAAGCTTGGCCACTACGTAGAGAGCTTTTTGTTTCAAATCTATGGAGAGAAAAGTCTTGATGAAGTCCTTTGAGACTTTGTTGAACATCTTGGAACTAGTAGGGTTCTCAGCCATAGTCCTATACCATACCTCAGCAAAGTGGGCACCATGCTCCTTGCTCATCATGTTTAGTAGTAACATGATCTTTGATGCCTCCATTATATAGACTAGCATATTGATCTCCAATTAAGCTTTCATAGCTAGCAGCCAACAATTGGCATCATCAGCCTCTCCTATAAAGTCTTCAGATAGTCCACCCTTCAATTCTATAGGCATCTTGTCATTGTCTGGGGTTGGTCTAGGAAGGATAGAAGGTCAGCCAGATGGGGTAAGTTCTTGAGATGGTGGAGTGATCCTGGGGTGGGCAATCACCACTGAAACTACTATGGCTGGGATTGGAGTTGGAGCCTGTAGTGGTGAATTCCTAGGTAAAGGAGGACATTCAATGGGGGTTCAAGAATGTTGCAGAGTCTGAGGGGTATGGGAGACTGGTCTTGGTGGAGTATCTGACTTAGAGTCTGAGGGATTCTATAGAGAGCAGCACAACAGGGTGGATGACTATGGGGATCCCTTCTGCTAAAGAGTAGGGGATGACTTGATGAGTTTGTTCTTTTGTTATGGTGTGATGGCATCTAATGCAAATGTACTAGAACAACTAGACAGAACAGTAACTGTCTCTAATGATAGGTGACTCCTCTGAGTAGACATGAACTCACAGATAGCAATGTAGTCAATACAGCTTTCAGATGGCAACTCTTCCTAGTTGCATAAATGCTAGCCTCAGCACTTCAGTATGTGGACAGCCTAGCGATGGTATAAGAACACAGTCCTTTCTATGAATGATCAGCAATGGTGAAGTATAATTGCAAGAATAGTCTCTTTTACTGAGAGGGAAGAACTCTTCATAAGATGGTCAAGGTTCAAAGGTGAAAGTTACTCAGACAGCAGATAAGGTGATTGGCCATTCTGAGGAGAAGTTCTAACATGTAGATTGTATGGAACAAACTGAGCTACTAGTACATGTGAGGACCCTATTTATAGGGTAAACCAGCAGGGCACAGACCATATCTTCAAGAAAGGTAACTACTTAGAAAGGGAAAGGCATCACTAGTGGTTTGAAGTGATATTCGGAAGGGGAAGTCCACTGGTGCTAGAATACAGGAGTAAATTGTCAACATAGGAACAGATGATAGAGGTGTCCCTTAATGCATGTTGAAGTGAATATAAGACAAAAGGTGAATCATGAAATGCATAGGTTGGGAAAGAGGAAAAAGAGTGGGGGCATATGAAGAGGGGTTCCTGACACATAACAGAAGCTGGATGAAAGGGGTAGGTACCTGGTGTGAGGCACATAAGAAGATGTGACTTACATAGCTTTTTATAAGAACTGACTCACATTGCACATTGTAATCAACATCATAGGTGATGAGAAAATCATGATGATTTAGAATACATTTTCTGTTCGACAATTAGGGTAGCAGATGTCACTTTGAGATGGGATGTATAGCTTTGCAAGCTTGCATGGGTGAACCAACAGATGCAGAGGCAGATGTACTTTCAAGTTTGATGTTCTAGAGCTTTTTAGACATCTGGTGAAGCTTGTATGAAGAGCCAAAAAGTTCTGGTTGTCATTGCATCAGTGTCTGGTGGTAACATAGAGATCCAGGAAAGAAAGTAAAAAACCTACATGGGATTTGGTATCCCTCAAGGCCATGTTTCCATCCTGAAGCTCACCTCATTTTATTTTATCTGTTTGACAACTTCCATGTTTTTGTGCATCAGTTAGATAACATCATTTACTAGGTGATGCAATATCAATGACATGCAAATCACACACAGTGAATCACAGAGGGTGCTTACTATTTATCAAAGGCTTTATCTGTTCCAAATACATGATTTCACCTTCCAACCACTCTATGAGATTCTTCCACCCAGTTATGCTCACGAAGCTGACAGTCAGCCTGCTTTCACAAGCTTGTTGTATGTACTCAGTGGCAGATGCACTGAAAAGCAACCAAGCGAGCTAGATGGTCTTGAGTGGGCATACATTAGTTATAGAAAATAGGTTGAAGACATCAGGTTTGATGTGTTGGGGATAATTTTGAGAGTATAATTATTGGGCTGAGAGAGATGCAGGTCACTGTAATTGGCCATTGGCAAGATAGAGTCTTAGACCATGACACCTACTTGGCTGACTAATTGGGCTAACCAACCACTCTAACTGCATGCTGTTCTTCTCAGACAACCATTCATCTATGCCACCACATGGATATACTCACATTCAATTGTTGGGTCCATTCTCAAGATGCTAGAACAAGCTTGGAGATCCATATTTCAAGCTCAAAGACTATTGCAGACCTTTAAAAAGCCATCAAAAATGAGAGCCCAATGGAGTTTTGTGCCATTGATACATATACCCTCCATCTTTATAAGCCCAGATCTCCCATATCCAGATCTTATAAACAGAATCTCAGTCATCTCATCCTTTCTGAGCATTGTGAACCCTTGGATGTGGTGGATAATGAGTTGTCAGAGGTGTTCCAGCAGCCACCCCCCAAACATCACATCCATATTATAGTGGGTACGTAGCTAAGGCAGTCCAAGCTAGCTATTTCAGTTGATCCTGTTTTTTGTTCTCCAGATGTGCTGTCAAAGCTGTCAATAATTGTTTGTTGGTTACAGGGCAATGCTCTCAAAGCCAGATTTCAAATCTCAATCCAACCAAACACAACCTTGACCTAACTCAAATCTGTTATCAAGGAGTCATGACCAACTCTTAAAGATGTTGCCAACAAACTTGTCTGCTTGTACAGAGTGTCAGACAATGACAATAAGCTTTAGGAGAATTTTAACAAGCCAGGCAATGGTGAACCACTCCAAAAGGATTACCTGGCACCCAATTTCTTGGGTGTACTTGTTCTTGATCCATTCTATGTTATTGCCAAGGTCATTGAGCCACCACAAAGTGAGATCTTCCAGGCTTTCTAACACATTACTCATTGATCCAAAAGCAAAGCAAGAGAAGGCTATCAATAAACTAAAGAATAAGAAGTACAAATCACTGTTTGAAAGCCTCCAAATCACTTTGGAGCAAATCTGATCATGATCGAAGAACAACGTCACCTACAACTTAAAAGGTACTTCCCTCTGACCCCATAGATCACCCCAAACACTGGCAGCCATGAGTGGACTGGAATCTTCCCTGGCAGTGAAACACAGTTGCTCTGTGAGCATTGATCATTTTCATTTTCCAATAGGTGATGTTGACACTTTAATAGGGCAACTATGAGGAGCAGGACAAGCTTGACTACCAGACAGCATTGGAGTATTCCAATGATTTTGAGAAATACTTCATACTTATAAACACTTGATCATATATTATAAGGAACACCCACAAATTCATGGTATTCTTTGCTATTTGTCACTCCCATGAGGATGATGCAAAGTGGGTTTCTGAAGAGGCCTTGTCTGCTCTTAAAGTCATCTATCTTTCAAGCCACTATTTCATCCCACCTTTTTTTTCTTGTAATACACTAGATTTTAAGACAGCCTTCAAAGTGTGAGTACAATATGATCTATAAACTATCATTGCTTAGTGTCTGCATAGAGATATGCCCTGGAAGTTCCCTATCATGCTAGCCACCCACAAGGAGCCATCCAATTGGTGCCAGACCAAGCCTAAAAGCAATTTCAGTATAATCTTGAATGATTTCTTGTGCCCATTTATACTATGTGAAGTTATCTCTGAGGTTAATGAAGAGGATAGGTGGTGCATGCTACTTCAAGCTACTACTACTGTATAGGTTGGATATTATCTTCAGAAATCGAAATTCCATTCACAACATATGCCCTTTTTCATGGTGGCTATATATCTTTGAGCAAATTTGACTGTAGAGTGATACATTGTCATGCAGACAGCTTTGGATGGCAAGGTCTGGTTCCAAATTTCCATCGTCTTGGCCAAAAAAAAATTGACAATGCTACCAGATCTTGATTGCATAGACTGATTTTAATCTTCTTGAATTTGATAAGGCACTGGACTTTCTTAGAGAAATGTTCAACCTCTAGGAAAAAATGAAAGCATTATTACAGAATTTGGATGACATAAAGAAAGGTGACCTCATGGCAATCGAGCAGGTTGCTTGTGACCTTCCTTCTCTAACTGCACAAAGAGAAGCCATAAAACACATTGGCATGGTAAACTCGATGGAATCTATACAAGAAGCTCCTTACAAACATGTTGAAGACAAATAGTGGAATCTCTTCATAGATGACCCTGAGCTGGTAGAATGCCTAGACAACATGGGATACAGAGTTAATATGATACTTTTTGGGATGTGCAGCTCTCTTGTTGATATCTCTCTTACTCATGTTGGTTGCTGTAGTTCAAACATGTGGTGATGATCTCTTGCAAGTCTGATGAATTTGACCATGGTTTTCTCAAAATTACTGAGTGGTAGCAGAAGGTAGAAATTTTGCAGTATATGGTATAGATTGATGCTACTAACAATCATACCATTGCTGGCATGTGAGTCTGGACTCACCACTTGGAAGGGTTCATTGTATATATGTCATCAGGTGGAGGTCACCTCACTACTCTCTGGCAACCCAATGAATAGGTATGGTCCACTGCTACTCAGCTTATTGAAGGGGTGGCCTTCATGCACCAGCATGGCATTGCACACAGAGATATCAAACCTGCAAATGTGCTCATTCCCCCAGATGGTGGCCATCTCTTGATCATTGACTTTAGCATTGCAATATTTGTCAACATTACCAGAGGCAAAACTCTTGATGTGATTGGTACAGAGAAGTATATGGCATCTGAAGTCTTTGTGGGAGATGAGGATAATGCCATTTGTGCAGACTTATGGTCTTGCAGGAAGACACTGCAAGAGTTATGTTGTCTTTGTTGCCCATCTGCACAGGCCACATTCCTCATGGATATCTCAAAGGAGTTAATGAGCAATGATCCTCTTCAGTGCCTGATGATGAGGGAGGTGTTGAATCACATTATAGCCTTTGAGTCGCCACTATCTAAGCCTCACCTATAAATGAGATGATGGTGTTTTGCCTGCTGCCAGTTACTATGATCTAATCTCCTTGTCTAGATTAAGCATGCCACTCATCATTATGAAGGCACAATCATGAACCCCAGTGAAAACTGGGTGTGATCCCACTGGGTCACATACAACTGCATATCAAATCAGTCCTCTTGGTATGACCCAATATGATATTTTCATATCTGTAATACCATTGTGATAGCAAAGATCAATGAAATGGATGTGTTTAGGTTCTATTATTGTAACTACAAGTGATATCTTACTGATATCAATGCATTGTTGATCCCTATGAAGCCAAGGATGCTCAACTAGGAAAAGGCCCCAACATGTCCTCCAACACATCCATATGTAGACTATGCTCACAGGAGACTGAGTATACTGAGTGGTGAGCCTGTATGGGGAGAGAAGTGAGGAAGTATTGGAAGAACTTTTCCATGCAACCTGATTTTGAATGCTCCAATACTAGTAGGGATAGAGATGAAGAAATGTTGCTTCTACTATACAGATCACACATCTCTAAAATAGTCCAAGGAACATGAGGGTGAGATCAAGCAATCAATAGAGTTGTCAGCTGCCTGAATCAATTATACCTGTGAGCCACCAAACCTACCTTTGACTAATGTGATGCATGGATCTCCAGCACATGATTTAGGGCTAGAAGAGTAGCTTACATTTGTTGTAGCTCTATCTGGCATAGTCCACAAACTATACCATATGATCTGTCACTGACAGTGTGCCACAATTCTAGTTCCAGACCAGAGGGTTAAGTATGGGGGTTTTTGGAGACTCAGGCAAAGTACTTGCTTGGAATCACTGACTAAAAATATCCCTAAAGGGTTGAACTTCATGAACAAGATCATATACCAGCTTGATTAAGCCATCACATGTGCTGTAGGCAAACCTCTTTGGGGGCATCTTGTTGTTTGCTTTATATATATAAAGGCTGGATGGCCCAGGTGATGGCCTGGCCATTGACCCTTAGGGTGCTCTCCTGGCTTTGAATTCTTTCTTCTCCATAGCTCTTCTAAGGACAAGATATTTTCTAGTACCATCCATGATCACTTTGGGCTGCCTTTGGTCTCTGCCTACTGTGTGTGCATTTGACATATCAGTAAAGACAAACATAAGTCATTATTTTGTTCTGTGATAATATCCTCATCTTTATGTTTCATTTTAGCTGGCCATGTGAGTAGTTACATCTGTTCTGTTCTTTGTTCCTTTGATTTACTGTTGTGCTTCAGATACTGGGGCCAGAATTCATATGGTGCCACCAATCTGAGCGACACCACCAATTGGCAGCAACCCATCTCTCACTATTGTCAAGTAGGCTATTACACTCTTTGTTCTTTGTGTCTCCCATTTTGACATTGGCAACAGGGTGAAAGCATGGTTGACATCATTCCAATAGTATTTTTGGATGTATTCAACTTGGAGGGTAGTCTTCCCTCCATCAATCTAGCAAACATGAACCAGATTTGCCTTTTGCTTTGCATAAGAACAACTAACACAGTGAAGTCTCCATAGATGTGTAGCACAACCAACAGCAGGGTCTTTCTGGGAACTCAGCTTCTGAATTGTACATTCCTTGCAGCAGATATTTAGGCATGCCAGAATGCAGGCAAAATCATAACCATTTCACTCGAAGGCATGAGTGGGACAGCATCCTTTGCAAATGACACTAAAGGTGAAGCCTTTGCACAGACTATCTGAGACCTTTTCCTTGGTGGGACAAGTTCTACCCACCCATTTGATAATGTGGTATTAGATAGGTGAGCCCCCATCAACATGTGTACTCTATGCATGACTCACTGTAACATAGGATTGATATGGACATTGAGGGTGGAACACAGATGGGATTCACCATCTTCCTGATGACACTTTGTCAATTGATGAATGGTGGAGACAAATTGTGTGTTCTCTTTTCATCCTGTATTATATTTAGCTAAAGATTAGTGTTGAAGATATTTCATCACTGTGGGTGAGAAATATCAAGTGAGCCCTTTTGTGACAGCTGAACCTCCTCTGTAGCACCTCAGTATTCTTATCCTGATGCATACATTGGTGACACAATAAATGCTGTGCCCTTTGATGCTGTCTTTATTCAGTTCTGTAAGTATTCTCTCTATAATATAGTTCACAAGCCCTCCATTCACCTGGTATGTAGACAACAATTACTGTGGGCTCAATAATTATGGAAACCCAAATGTATGCTATCATAGATGACTGTATATGCACCATTTATGCTCAGCTCTATCAGGACTGGAACTTTGTGACTTGATATGAATCATTCTTGCATCAAATTCCTGTCTAGTATACCTCATTAATACAATAGGGACAACTGGGCCAAGACAGTGTCTCCTAACTGGAACGTAAAGGTCTTCATTGGTGCTCCTGCATCTTCTGGTGTGGCAGGGTCTGGTTACATTGATGCCTTCACAATTGCCACTATTATTGGGCAGACAAGTAATCAGTACTTGTCATTTGGTGGTGTAATGTTGTGGGACATGTTACAAGCCTATGGTTCATGTTTTCTCATACATCCGAACCCCGACCTTGAATGGGACTGATCAGGCACCTAGCCAACAATAGGTATGATGTTTCTATGAAAAATGCACTGACTGCTGGTGAAGCTATGATGGTCATGAGTATGCCCATTACTTCGACAACCTTTATGAGCACACCCACTACTTTGGCTACTCTGCCAAGCACAAGCAGGATGGCTATCACCACAACACCCAGCAGAGGCTTTTGTGTTGGAGTTTTGCCATAGTAGTTAGATGTTGTTGTACATCCTCCCTTTGATATGTTGGAATCTGCTCTTTGCTGACAGTTTATTGAAATTAGTACATAGGTGGTGATAAAGTGACATATGAGTATGAAGCAGTTCATTGACCAAGATTGTCTACATTAACTAGAAACTTCAGCAGCAACCTTTGGACTACACAATGGTGGACATATAATGATCTTCCTGGCAGTGCATTTTTGCATAAGCTTGATCTCTCCATGTTTTAAACAGTTGACCCATTGGGATAGGTTCTGCAGGTGTTTGGGTAGATAAGGGCCCCTGGGCAAGTAGCTTTGCAACTGCCAAGGTCAGAATTCCTACAAATGTGCCACAGGCAACTTTGGGGATCTTTCCTGCTATTCCAACACCACATGCTATACTCTGAGGTATTAGAAGGGAATGACATTTGAAGGAGATGATACTTAAGATTCTTGATGTGACATCAGATATTCTCATGCCATTCATTGCTGGGGAACTAGGTTACAGAGATACGGTATAGGGCAACATGTACAATGCCAAGAGTAATCATGAGAGTTAATCCACTTGCAAGGAGTAGTGACTTGGAGGGTAAAAACCTTGCTCCAATACATGAGAGCACTATACTATTTTCACCTTGTATAGTTATTGTGGCCTCAGAAGATATGGTATCTCAGCACAGACTGGTAATGGACTATGTGGCCCACAAGGCTCCAAGTCAGCACTTTGAGTCATTAGTTTATAACTTTGACATCCTCTGACAATTATCTCTGCAAATCCAGCTATGCTTTCCTGCATAGTCAGGATGAGATCAACAACATCTGGTTTAACAAAGCTGAACTTCCAGAATTGGAAGTGTCATTCTAGAACATCCACCAAGGTCTAACAGACTTTGTTTCAAGAAAAAGACACACTGCTTGGACCAAGCAAGTATCTAGAGCTAATGGGAGCAGTTCACAGATCCTTCTATATAATCCTATTAGATATTTCTCCAACATGATTGTGCAGCACCTGTTCAATGAGCTGTTCTCTAAGAACTCATAATTCTGCCATTGGGTTGCAAATAGCAATAGCCTTTGCATGAGCCTACATGGTCGCATAAGCAACAAAGTGTGGTTGCCGCCAGCACTAGTGTACATTCAAACTTTCCAACAAGCTCATTGTGCTTCACATGTGTCCACAGTGTCCCCTGACTTGTTGGGAGCTCACTCATCCAAAGCAGCCTTATCTGTCATGTGACACTTACACCCCAATAAAGACCTCTTCAGAGTTTGCTTCACTCTAATCATATCATCATCTGACTTATAACCAACTCATAACTTCACACATATGGGCGACAGATGACCTTTTGTCACACTGATACTGATCTAATGACAGCAGGGCTGTTGGTGCAGTTTCTTACCTTGAGAACCAATCTTAGAAAGAATAGAAACTATTAATTATGGAGTGACACAAAGCCATCATCTCGCATGAGTCTATCCTACTGTCCTCCTTCAAAGCTCATCGGTCAAGCCATGTTCTTCCTTATCTCCTTCAGTTTGTGGCCCACTGTCTTTTCTGACCTTGTTCTTGAATCCCACTCTTGTGAGCCAGTCTTCCATGATTGTGTTGAATTTGTCTAGGAATTTCATGTGAGGCCAGTGTGCATCAGCCATTATCTGTATGTATGCACGCATGAGCAAACAAGTGATTCAATCAACATTCAGTGAGCATCTCTCTGCATCCATATACCTTTGTGGCCAGCTGGGGCAAATATGTGTCTATCTTTGAAAACTTGGCCATTGCTTTCCAGTCAGCCACAGGATCCTTGAGTAAAGATTAGCTATTTTGTATCTTGTAGATGAAGTGCATATGTTGAGTAACACACTTCAAGAGGAAGGACAAAAAGAACAAGCTGAGGAATCATGAAATTTCCTTGGTCATGTGCAGATTTCCATGTTCCATATTTGTTCTGGCTCATAGTGTCATCAGCGAAGGAGATGCCAATTAGGGGAATGGACACTTACACCATTGGTATAAAACATTAGTGCTGATAGCCACAGTATCTGTCAACCAGAAAAGGCATTCTAGAGTAGTGTGAAAGGACAGATGTACAATGATCAAACTCTTGTCAGTTGAATCTCTCTACAAAGTAATCCTCTTCCCCTTCAGAAAAGAATGGAATCGGCAGAATCTAGAAGATAGTCCATGTTTGAAATAGACTGGAACAGACAGAAGATGTACCTCTATTCCATCCCATGCTTCCATAAATGTTTTTCAACTATGTAAAAATGTCTTTGGAGGTAGACCCTCAACACTCCTCAATATGCCTCTCAATATGCACCTAACATCTACATTCAGCTTGGCAATGGCATCTGACATATTTCTCATGAAAAAAACTTGGTAGAAAAGCATGGTCGTCATCTCCACAATGAACTTGACGGGTTGGAAGTCACCTACAGAAGGAAGATACTTGTGAAAATAAGAGCATAGACAGGCACTCATTATATGCTTGACTCACTGGAACTGTCACCCCAATTACAGTGGAGAAGATGTCAGGGTGCCTTCTCACAGCCTCATAGCATACAACTGAACCCCAATCATGCCTTTTTCATTTGTTATATCGAATCAGAGATTTGGGAAACAAAACATACCCCATACAAATTGCAGAGGGTACACCAGCATGCGTGAGCACACATGTCAAATCACCTGTAATATCAGCCATGGTGCTCAATGATTGGATGTCTGAGAAGTGTGAGGACCCTCCAAATCCATATATGTTGATGACCACCAGATGATAGTCATTCTAATAGGACATGTGAGAAATAAAAATAATTATTTGAAAAAGAACCAAAATACCTTGAAATATTCAATCTGGTGGCCCCAACTGCTCCACAAACTGGGCCAGCTATATACCATCAAAATGAATGTTGTTGCAGAAGGATTGACATTGGCATATTTTGTGCCATAAGAGAAGTTCATAAAGTGCATATAGGTAGTATTGGACTCACCTATGATAATATTTACAGACCAGTTGAGGACCCTGTCAATAGCAGGGCATGTAACAGTGTTCATATCATACTTGCTGAGATAGAAGAGGACAACAGCAAGAACATAAGTGGAGGGCAACAGCAACAAGCTAGTGATGAAGACACTAAGTGTATGAAACATGGAGTAAGAATAGAATGCTGATGGGCTGGGGTAAAGCTTTTATACTCTGGCTATGAGCCAGATGTTCATATTGTACCCTCAAAAATCATGGAGACAAAAGCCTTTCAAATGTGAATAATGATAAGCTAGCCCAACAATTGTGGTGTACAGACAAGATGGTGTGTGAGATGATAGCACTATTAAAGTACAAGACCTGTTATAAAGCCCACAAGAAGCACAGAAAAGAATGATGGTAGGAGGGCATCGATCGTTGAAGGTTTAAATAAGAGATAAACAAAGTCAGCCTGTTGTCACAGGAGAAAACAGGCAGGCACCCAGGTGCTACAGAGAAACCTGGATAAAGAGACAGTCAATGCAGTGAATCTTGATCCTCCTAGGTGGTGTCACTCAGTCTAAATGGGGGCATTGATGTGTTTTCAGATCTGGCAGGTGTGGATATGAGCATACTATGATCATAAGTGGCCCATAGACATGATCATAGGCTACTGATAGCTCTTCAAACACACTATGAGAACCTCTGTCTTCTTTGCCTTAGTATTTTGAGCCCCCAATGTATCCAATCAAATGCCACAGGTCCACAGGCCCTCAATTCCATGTGTGAGACATTCTTGCCTACAACATTCCAATTTTGTTTTCATTATGGAGACCATATGAAGTCTATTTATGGTTGTATCTGAGTTGATAATCAAACAAATCATCCACTTGTCATAGATTCATGTTCTACATGGCATGAATCACCAAGTGTCCACTCCCCAAACTCGACTCTCTTGGCATCCAGAAACTAGGATGGAGCAAGCACTTAGACTACCATCATGCCTATGCTGGCATACTACAAGCAGAACAGTATGCCACTACAAGCAAGGTGGAGGCAAAACTTATTTCCATCAGAGTTGTCAGATACCTACTTCTTGAGTTTGTTGCCCAGTCTGATATCTTTGGCATTGTACCCAGCACAGCACTCATTCATTGGTGCACATTGCTGCCCTAGAGTTCTCAAAGTAATCCACACGATGTCATTATTGAGACTGGCACACTTCTCCATGAAAAGTTTATTCACATGTGTGCATTTGGCTAGTCTTCTTCTTACCTGGACACTGACAGTCTCTACTACAAGTCCAAATGACCCACATTGTGTACTTGCAGCCATCCTTGCATCCTTCACATCCTTCCTTTGACACACAAGAGGATATGATCAAAAATTCAATGGAAGTTACTGGCAAAGATTATCACACCTCCAAGAGTAAGGTGTGCACATTATACACAATCATTTATCTATCTTCCTCACATTGAATCAGATGCTGACTCATGATGGCTACTGCTGCATTATCACAGGTATAATCAATGCAACATCACTGAAGCACTGTCCGGCGCTTGTTCAACCCAGCAGCATCCCAGTATTGACACTTGAGATAGCCCACATCTTCAATGAATCAATGCTACAGAGCATTGATCCAGCTGTTGGAGAGGACAGCCAAGGCAAGTTATTAAACAAGGTCCTATTTCATCTGTGGCAGTTGAATTCTCTATTATGTTTATTGATTCTTCAGACTCATACTGCTGCTGGTGCTCTGAGCATACTGGAGTTGTTTGGGTTCTCAAAATTCACCAATACTTTCAAGGAAGTGGGAGGCATCCACAAAGTCTGGAACCTACTCACACTGCAGCACAACTTGCACACCCTCTTTGACAGCTTAGAACTGTGATTCAGACATACTGAAAAGATGTGCTGCTCAGAGATGTATCATTCACACCAACTCACCACATGTGCAGCTGCACCACTACAAAGTATGTACCCTGCATAAATGTCAAGAGGGATTCATTCACCACAACTTTGTGGGTAATGATTGTCAGATTGATGGGGCTTCAATGTTTATTGAGTTCAATGCACAATTTGAGAGAGCACTGCAACCCAACCCTCTTTGGCTTGCACTGCATGCAACATGTGCTCATATTGCACATATGTTGGGTGCTATGGAATTTTTTGAGCAGATAAAATGAGATGTGGAAGACATGAGGGTTCTTGCTTTTGATGGATCATCTGCTCCTCTACTAGGTAATCTTTTATATCCTCATGCTGTCATTTGTGGTGTCAGATGATAGGGTAGATGAGTCGGTGTGCCAGAGGTTGTATATATGTATTTCTAGTGATTCCTGTTACCTTTCAGTGTGTTTTCAAGTGCTACTTTGCTGTCTGCATTGTATGCCTCTGACTATACACCATCAAGCAAAATGGTGCCTTTCATATGACCCTGCAAGTGCAAACATGGTCTTACCCACATTCTTGGGACTGTGAACAAGCATAGAAAACTTGTATGACATGATCAGCATATCTAGTATAGCGAGCTATATTACCATATCAACACTGAAACCACTGGAAGGTGCACATATACACTTGTGTGCATCAGATTGCATGATGAACCCAGCGCATTAGGGCATAGACTCAGGAGGGTGTCAATGCAGAAAGGTCAAAGAGACCTCAGATCATGTTATAACTTTTTGTCAATTACAGAGAACTGGTGTCATCTGCAAGCAAGTGTGGGTCAGAGGAAAGGCACTCTAGGTGGATTCTCTATAACAGACCACTGCATTTTAGTTTCCTGCCATCTCTGATGATGGGCAGCTGCTTGAGCATGAGAGCTCAACCATCGAGTATCTTGATTGTGCATTTTCTTGGCTTGTTCCTAGTATATATATTATATAATGCATCTGCAGCATAAACCACAAGTGCCTGCTGTTTCTGACCATTCTACTGCATGTATGGAGAAGGAGCTGGATAAGAAGGAAACCCTCTCATCTGTGAACCAACTGCAAGATGCATCTTCTTCCTTCACCTCTGTGAATAAAGAAATGATGAAAACAAGTACATACTTGTTTTCTCAACATGGTCTGCAAATATTGCTTATGACAAGGTAGACAACATATGTGTGGGGCTGGAGCAAGGAAAAGAAGTAGACCCTGGTCCTGGGGGGCAGGTGCAATATATGCACTCTTCCTTGGATTCTATGGGCAAGAATGAAGAATTGATTATTACAAGTAAGAGACTCTGCCTTCCTACACATTTTCAAGACACTTACTAATGAAAAGGAAGCCCAGGATGTCACTCTTGGCCTTAGACAGCTCCCCACTGGCTTTTCCATTGTGGTACATCATAAGGGCCTTGCATGGAGAACAATAAATAAATGTTCACCAGTGGACAATGATGTTATTGAGTGGAATGACCCAATTCCAATGTAAGGCCTTCCTCTCAGGCTACTAGCAGCTAAAAGTGAACTTATAGACCTTCAGATCTGTTGGCTACAGTCTGTCTTAGGATATATGCCTTTTTTGAGTTCTAGCCCATGTTGGGCATTGGAGAGAAACTATGGGAGTTCGTGACTAGCATGGAATGACTGTTGGATCATAGTACAAATGGCATTCATGAGTGAGACCAAGTCTTGGACAAGAGCCAGAGTGCTCACACCTTGACAGCATTTAGCTTCTTTCTAGAGGATGGGGATGTTGTATCCCTATATTCATCCATGTTGGTAGCTATTGAACGGCAGATGTGTGGGGACAATAATGCCCCAGTGCTGACAACCCTTGACTAGCTTGACTCCCATTATATAAGTGGGTGACTTATGTTTGCCCGATTCTCATTAATCTATGGCTAGTTGTGTTTACAATCTGGAAGCAAGCTAGATGATGCAGCAAATTATGGCCATAACACTCTCATGCATTACCAAAATCATGGAAAGAAATGCAATCTGGAATGTTCAATTGAAGAGTTCAAGCATGTGCTCAGTATCTATCCACCAAACCATTCTTGCCATGCAGCTGCCCAGTGCAACTTTGCAATGCCAAAGTTGATCCTCTGCTGGCTTAGAGACATAAATGTTTCCCTCAGTGTCCCTCTTTGGCTATACCACAATACACTGGCTACACATCCTATTGGCCACCCTGACTGACCTTCTATATTGATCTATCAGGCTGCAGTGCATTTTGCACAATTCTAGAAGTGGGGGGCTATCTGGAGGTGGCACAGGCCAAGGCACTATTAGATGAAGTAATGCAGCTTATCAGTACAAAAAGCCATGAAAAGTGAGCCATGAATTTCTTGTGCCAACTACATGCAGGATGCCAAGGAAGACCCATGAACCAGGATGGTCAATCATCCATAGGGTAGGATTCCACTTCACTTTCAACAAGCAAGGACTTGGAGGATTTAAGTGACAAGCTGTTGGACCATTTCTAATGGCTTGGTAATCTAGCTGACCTGCAGCAGGCAATTCCAATCTTGGAGGCATTTATCAGGTCAACTTTGACTTTGGAGGAGTGGCATCATATGGGATTAGGAAATTTAGGTATGGTGTTGTGGTATCAGTTCAAACACCTGAAAGATCTTGGTGATCTTGAGGACTCAATTTTGACACTAAGGAATGCAGTTGGCCTTACTCCTCTTGATTATCCTGGCAAACCTCACCATCTCAACAACCTCAGTGACATCTTCCTCACTCATTTTGAGCACCCAGGGGAGCTCAGTGATCTCAAACAGGCAATCTTGACCCAGAGGAATGCTGTTGATCTTGTTTCTTGTGATCATCCTGACAAACCTGGTTATCTCAACCTTGGCAGCTCTCTCAGAGCTCATTTTGAGTGATTCAGGGAGTCAAGTGATCTGGAGGAGGTAGTTTCAAGCCTTAAAGACACTATTGACCTTACTTCTTATCGTCACCCTAACAAACTAAATTATCTCAATAGCCTTGGCATCACTCTCAGAACTCATTTCCAGTACCTTGAGATCTCAAAGAGGCAATTTTGATCCAGAGGAATGCTGTTGATTTTACTCTTCATGATCACCCTGCCAAACCTGGCTATCTTGACAACCTTAGCAGCTTCCTTCTTAGTTGTTTTCAGTGCCATGAGGAACTCAGTGACCTCAAGGATATAATCTTAATCCAAAGGGATGCTGTTAAACATACTCACCATGATCACCCTCACAAGCATAGCTGTCTTCATACCCTTGAAATATCCCTCACTTGTTTTGAGCACCTTAGGAAGCTTAGTGATCTACAGAAGGCAATTTCGATCCTCAGGAATGCTGTTGACCTCACCCCTCATGATGACTCTCTCAGATCCAACCATCTTAACAACCTTGGCAACCCCTCGCACTATTGTCTTGAGCTCCTTGGGGAGCTGGGTAATCTCAAGAAGGCAATTTCAACTCAAAACAATGCTGTTGACCTTACTTTTTGTGATCACCCTCAAAAATTCAATTATCCAAACAGCCTTGGAAACTCCTTTGCCACTTGTTTTGACTGCCTAGAGGAGCTGAATGATCTTAAGGAAGCAATTTCTATCCAGAGAGATGCTGTTGACCTCACTCCTCGTGATCATCCTCACAAATATGGCTATCTCAGCAATCTTGATAGCTTGGAAGCAATCTCAGCTGAGAGGGATGCTATTGACCTTGCTCCTCATAATCATCCTCATAAATCTCGCTATCTTAACAATCTTGACAACTTCTTTGGAATTCATTTTGAGCACCTTGGAGAGCATAGTGATCTGGAGGAAGTGATTTCATCCCTGAGGGATGCTGTTGACCTCACTCCTCATGATCACCCTTCCAGATATGACTATCTTAACAGCCTTGGCAATGCCTTCAGAGCTCATTTTGAGCACCTTGGGGAGCTGAGCAATCTTGAGAAGGCAATTTCAATCCTGAGAATTGTTGTTGACCTCACTTCTGGTGATCACCCTCACAAACCTGGCTATCTTAGCAACCTTAGGATATCTCTCATTATCCACTTTCAACAACTTAGAGAGTTGAGTGATCTTGAGGATGTGATCTTGGCATAGAGAGATGCCTTTGACCTCACTCCTTGTGACCACCCTGACAAATTCTGCTTTCTTAGTGCTCTCGGCATCTTATTCATCACTTGTTTTAAGTGTCTTAGGGAGCTGAGTGACCTCGAGAATGTGATTTCAGCACATGGATATGCTATTGACCTCACTCCTTGTGATTACCCTAACAAACCTACCCACCTTATTAACCTTGGCACCTCCTTCACTTGTTTTGAGTGCTTCGGACAGCTAAGCGACCTTGAGCAAGTAATCACTCTATACTTCTGTGCTACTTTATTCCCTGTCAGCTCCATGAGGATTAAATTTGAAGCATCTAGGAGTTGGATATCTTGTGCTTGCTATGTCCATCATCACACTCTCCTGTGTGCATATTCTATTGCCCTCTTCCTTCTTCCTCAACTCACATGGATCAGTCTCTCTCTTATACATTGTTATAAACTCAGTTGAGGTGTGGATATTGTTTGGGAGGCTGCAGCCATGGCTTTAGAGAAGGGACTCCTAGAAACTGCTATGAAGTGGCTGGAGCAAGATCATTTGGAGAGAACTGTTCCAGCTTTGTAGCCCCTACCAAGACTTGTCCTTGACTCATCCAGACCATGTACAAAGACTTCATGGACTCTTTTCTGCTTTGGAGTATGCTAGTGCTACTTGTGAAAAATGACTGTCAGCACTCTCTGAACAGACCCAAGATGTGGCACCTCCTATAATGGCATCCTTGTATCACAAGGCTAATAAGCACTGCACATCTACTGTCGAGTGGGACAAACTTCTCCAGGAGATTCTCCCCTTGCCAGGCTTCAACCAACTCCAGTTATGCAAACAGTTTTCTCAACTCTATGCTTTAGCACACTTTGGACTAGTTGTCATGCTTAATGCTGCAGAGACCCACTGCAATGCATTGATTGTTCTTGCTGACATGGACCATATCATCCAAAGCAATCCACTGATTTTTAGGACATCCTTAAGGGATTTGTCTGTCTCACAAGGGAAGGGATACTTGTACCATATGAAGGCATCAGCTGGGAAACTATCACTATCTTGTCACCCTGGTAGACTATATAAGCAACCTTATATAAGTCACTGAGTTGAAAATATTTAGTGTGATGAGATATGAGAATAAATATGCAGAATTGAACTGGCTAGCAGACATCTGAGGATAGAAGAAGCCTAGTTTTATCTTAGTTTATATACAAGCAGTAGCTATTTGTTTTTCTGAGTAAGTTGAGGCTCTCAGCTATTTGGCTTGCTATCACATGCTTTATCTTATCTAGCTATAGTCTCAACACTCCCCCTCAAGCCAAGCACAGGCTGAGTTTGGCAATGTGCTGAGTATGTTTTAGCTTGACCAGAGTCTTAGTAAATATGTCTGCTATTATTTGTGCAGTTGGACAATATCATACTTTGATAGACAAGTTTTTCTGTTTCTATGTATGAATTTATTTCGAATCTCAAAATATTTAGATCAGGCATGATATTGATTATTTTTAGCAATCGCAATTGCTGACATATTATCATCAAGAATAATAGTAGAATTACATTGTGGGAAGTCTAACTCATAGAATAGATTTTTGAGCCAGATGGCTTTCTTAGTGGCATTTGTCATTGTAATATATTCAATCTTGATAGTTGATAGTGCAACTGTGTTCTATTTCTTGGTGTTGAGACTACAGCTAGATAAGATAAAGCATGTGATAGCAAGCCAAACAGCTGAGAGTCTCAACTTACTCAGAAAAACAAATAGCTACTGCTTGTATATAAACTAAGTAGCTGAGAATAAAATTAGGCTCCTCCTATCTTTAAATCACTTGCCAGTCTACTAGCCAGTTCAATTCTGTGTACTCATTCTCATATCTCATCATACTGAATATTTCCAAGTTAGTAACTTATTTAAGATCACTCACATAGTCTACTTCCACTCTATACATTTGTAGCCTACCAACAGGTTATGAGCCCTGGGCTTTGTGCTTGAAAGAAAGGCAAGCAAATATATAAATTTATAGGGCATATTTGTCAATAGTCAATTAGGGTGAACTTTTTTTTTGCCTTAAATTTTATATGTGCAAATAGCTCTATTCAAGAGGATTCAAATGATATAACAATCATCCAAATTTGTGGTCTGGTTGTTGAGATATATCATGAATAAAATCACTCATCTCTGCTTTTAGAGTTGCTTAATATGGAGGGTGGACTTAGGGTTAGGATTACTATTCTTACTCAATATGATAATCACACACTGACAACACACCCACAATACATGTCTTAAATTACCCAATAAGGTAATAATATATGCTTGTTCAACATCTACTAGCTTACTATTTCAATTAGAGCAAATGGTTGATAGATTTATTACAAGACTTCTTCTATCCAATTCTTTAATATGAAAAAATTCATCTCATTTTGGTCATCATTTATCTTTTCCTTATTGCTTTCTCTGATATACTTTTGCTTTTTTTTTTTCCTTCTCTTGTTCTTTCTTCTATTCATTTAACTTCCTTCTTTTTAATCATAAAGTTGCTAGTTGTTACAGTTCTTTCTTTTTCTATTTTTTTTTTCCTTATCTTGTGCAAACCCTTATCAGTTGTTATAATTCTTTTCCTTTCTTCATTCTACTACCTTTATTCTATGTAAACCTACTCTTTCCATTTTCTTTTCATCCTTTGCCTGCTATAGTACCCTCTCTACCATCAAATCTAATTTCACCACCCTTGTACACCTTTCCTAGCTTTTCATTCACTTTTTTCACTTTAGAATTTCTAGAAACCCTTTTTCTCAACCCTTCCCAGATGCTTCTGGGCTTCCAGATTTCCCACACTCTGAAATATCTCTGCAAGTAGCTTCACTTGTCACTGCTTCTCTTTGAACATTTCTCTTCTTATGTCCCTCTTTTGGACCTCAGGTTTCTCATCCTTCCAACCTCTTCTGATATATCCTGACCTATGATTACCAATGCTTCATCACATTCTTTATTCTTCTCTTTTATCATATAATATCTTCTATTTCTTGATCATCCTCATTCTTGAGCATTCTATTATATTCCTTTTGCTTAGTAACACTCATTTTTGAGTATCACTTAAGCTCTGATAGTTTGCTTGTATTCTCTACTCTCAATCTACATAACCATATATCCTCTATATAGAGAGTGGAGTAATTATAATTACAACTATAAAACCAAATTTTGAGCCAAATAACTATATGGCCATATAAAACAACCCATTAGAATGTCTCATATCAAATTTTAGAGACAATGGTGGTCAGAATAAATTTCTATAATTTCTATAAGAAATCAAAGGGATAATTATATAGGTTGACATGAAAAAATCTAGAAGCCTTTCTAATAATTGTGGGACATCTATATAATGTCCCACATAATGGCCAAACATAATTTAGAATAGTGGAATGCATTTCTGATTTTATATGACATATCTAAGGGACATGCTAAAGGTAACTATATAGATTGATCTAAAAAAATTCAGAAGCCTTTCTGATAATTGTGGAACACTTTTATAATGTTTTACATGATAGAAAAACATGATTTAGATGACTGGAGTGCATTTCTAATTTTTTATAATATATCTAAGAATAGAGCTAGATATAATCATATATGTCAAATTAAAAAAATCTTAGAAGTTCATAGTACTATTCTAATATGTTATAATATCATGGAACATAATTTTGATATGATAATGTATATATCTGATTCAATTGTATATAATATTGTATTATAGTTATAGAAAGAGAATATTATATTTTTCCTCTCAAAGGAAATTATAATTGATGAAAGGAAAGAAAGGGCACAAGTTGAGCTAAATGCTCTGATCCACAATGTTTGTTTGTTTTGCTCATTAATTAGCTATATAAAATGAAAATGCTTTACTCTTCTTTAGACTGGGCTCATGTTACGAGTCAAGCAGTCCTCTTCATATGCCCGCATTTCTTTTCCTCCTTCATCAACTATGCCTTCCACGATTCCCCGTATCTCTTATTTTCCTTGCAACACGCGATGAGGAGAACCTCTATCATCTGCTCTTACGTCGACAACTTTGCCATGTATTCTAGCACCAGTGACTTTCCTCTTCCGGATATATTCTCTACTCACTGGTGATGCCTTTCCCTTATCCGTTGATTACCTTTCTTGTTACTTGGTCCGTGCTCCGCTGGTTTACCCTATAAGTAGGGTCCTCACTTGTACTAGTACTCTAGCTTGTTCTACGCAATCCATGTGCTAGAACTCCTCCTCAGAACGGCAGGATCCTCACTGTCTGAAGAAGCTCATCTCTTCTCTTCATCATCAACCTTCTCATTAGGAGTTCTTCCCTCTCAGTCAAAGGGACTATTCTGGAGATCATACTTCGCCGTTGCTAACCATCCATAGGGAGGAACCACATGTCGATTACACCGTTGCTAGACTAGCCATACTAGGTTGTACCGCAGTCAGCCCTACGTTACTAGGAGAGTAACCAACAGGAAGCTGCACTGATTACGTTGCTATCCTCGGACCAGGATCTGCTCAGGAGAGCCATCCCCAATCGGAGACAGTAGTTGTTCTGTCGAGTTGTTTTAGTGCGTTCGCATAACAAAAGAACAAGCTCAT
The DNA here is from genome assembly GCA_038094635.1 of Tylopilus cervinicoccineus. Classification (NCBI taxonomy): domain Eukaryota; kingdom Fungi; phylum Basidiomycota; class Agaricomycetes; order Boletales; family Boletaceae; genus Tylopilus; species Tylopilus cervinicoccineus. Next base: position 45,626 of record JBBPUK010000060.1, on the reverse strand, counting down.
CAAGGCATCCCCTGCTTTTTAGTAGAAGGGACCCAAACCCTTTTCACCCTGTCCAGAACCTACAGAACCCCACCCAAACCGTCTGACTCAGAGTCAAATACCCCTCGGAACCCCCCATCACAGCGACCACCCCTTGTTCACATGCCTCTCGCCTTTTCTCCAGTTCCTATATCTGCTACTCTTGCCGGCCCCACTCACCTACCCACCCATCCAAGAATAACACCCCCACCTTGAGGACTGACCCCTCCTGGACGACCTTCCATCTTACCTAGAACCCCAGATGATACGAACATGCCCACTGAACTCAAAGGAGGATTACCTGATGACTTCTCTGGAGAAGTGGATGATGCAAATAGGTGGTTACTCGCCATCAAAGCCTATTTGGAAATTAATGCGCCCATCTACATGACTGAAGCGGCGAAGATTATGTTACTACTCAACAAGATGAGTAAGGGGCAAGGAGCCCATTTCGCAGAAGCCTGGTATAGGACCATGAATGAAACCCCCACTATCCCCAGAATGTTTAAGGAAGTCTCAGACAACTTCATCAAAACCTTTCTTCCCATAGATCTGAAACAGAAGGCGCGATATGCCGTAGCAAAACTTTGGCAGAATACCTGAGATAGTCAAGGGTTTTCTAAGTACATAGCAGACTTCCAGCTAGAAGCTGCCAAAACCGCGCTAGGAGATGGTTCCCTAGTGCTCATCGACGAGTTCGCTTGCGGACTGGATAGGGATCTCACCCAGATGATATTATCAATGGAAAAAGTACCAGATTCCCTTAGTGGATGGATTCAAACCGCTAGTAAATTCCATGCCCAGAAGGAAAGACTTTAGTCTATCAGGAACCTCTAGAGGGGAGGAACCACCACCTCCTCTTTTATCTGCAGAGATCCGAATGCCATGGATGTAGATGCAGTAAAACTTACCCCAGTACAGCAGGCTGAACATTTCAGGAAAGGGCTGTGCTTCATATACCACCAGAAAGGCTATTCTTCTCGAAATCATCAGCGTCCAGGAACTAACAAACCCTATGTTCCCCAATCTATTCCCGCTCCCACTGCTGTACCTACCTCGTCTAGGAACCCATTCTGACCAACTGTGATTTGGACCACCGAGACCACCCAAACAGCAACAACCGATACTCCCTCCCAGTCGTCGTTAACACAGTACTTGAACTTCCTAAACACTAAGGCAATTTCGCAAGAAGAAATCTTACGGATACTTGAGACAGTGTTCAACGAGGAAGAACCTCAGATCGACGGAGAAACCGCAGAAATCAAGGCCCTCCGAGTGGAGGATTTTTGAAACAGAAGGATGCCTCGACATCTCCCCTTCCATATAGTATCATGACTGTAATTGTAACAGATGGAAAGGCACAATCTATGCAAATTCCCCTCACCATTCTGTCCAAACAAAACGTTGAAACGAAGGCCCTCATAGACTGTGGGGCTATAGGAAATTTTATCCATCTTCGAACGGTAGTAAAGAATAATCTACCAACCCAAAAACTCAAAACAAAGATGATGGCAAGGAACGTAGATGGAACCCTGAACCATTCCGGGTTAATTCAGAGAACTGCCAAACTGAAGGTCCAAATAGGTGACTGGGAAATGATGGAAGACTTCCTAGTGATAGGATGTGGAAAAGAAGAAGTGATCCTAGGACTTTCTTGGCTAAGACGAGTCAATTCCACAATAGATTGGAAGTCGGGAATGATGAAGTTTTCCCCACCACCGCTCACTGAAGAAGATCTCTTATCGCAGCAATACCTTCTCAGGTATCTAGGTGTTGATCAAAGCCACCATCTAGAACAAAGATATTACAAAAGATACCACCCGTCGATACAAATCAATAAAACCACCGTCGCGTCAGAAATCGCTTAAGCCACCCCCAAGAAGACAGTGTTGTTACCACCGCAGTTTCAGGAGTTCGCCTCAGTATTCCAAGAACTGCCGAAGGGAGAACTACCTCCGTCATGACCCTTCGATCATGCCATCAATCTAAAGCAAGGGTTCATCCCAAAGGTTGCCAAGACCTACCCCTTAAACCCAAAAGAAATCGAAGCCTGTAAAGAATTTGTCGAAGAACATCTAGCATCCGGAAAAATCTTACCATCAAAGTTGCCTCAGGCCGCCCCTTTCTTTTTTGTTCCAAAGAAAGACGGCGCATTATGTCCTTGTCAAGACTACCGGTACTTAAATGAATTCACTATCGGGAACGCTTACCCTCTACCGCTGGTCTCAGACTTGTTCGACCGTCTAAGAGGATCCCGATATTTTACTAAATTTGATGTACGATGGGGTTACAACAACATCAGGATTAGGCCCGAGGACCAGTGGAAAGCAGCCTTCATCACCCCATTCGGGTTGTTTCAACCCACGGTTATGTTCTTTGGACTAAGGAATTCCCCCACGACATTTCAAGCATTTATGAACCATATTTTTAGGGATTATATTGCTGAAGGATGGATCGTCATCTATATGGACGACATCCTGATCCACTCCCCAGACTTAGAGATTCACCACCAGCGAACAAAACAAGTCCTTCAACGACTATCCAACCACAAGTTATACCTAAAACTCTCTAAATGTTCCTTCGATGCTTCGGAGGTCAAGTATTTAGGGATGATCATCACTCAAAATAGGATCACCATGGATACAGCAAAATTAGCCGCTATAGAGAATTGGAACACCCCTACCAATGTCATGGGAATCTGCAGTTTCATCGGATTCTGTAACTTTTACCAAAAATTCATTCCTGCCTTCTCTGAAATCGCCCGTCCATTATTGGAGCTTACCAAGAAGAACACCCCCTGGAAGTGGTCTACCGATTGTGAAAAAGCCTTTCGACGACTTCAGAAGGTGTTCATCTCTGCCCCTGTCCTCCAAATGCTGGACATTTCTCGGCCCTTCTTTATAATGACAGATGCCTCACTCGTAGCTACTGGTGCTATCCTTCAGCAGAAGGATGCCAATGGCGACCTACACCCCTGTGCGTTCTTATCTAAAACCCTGGGGACCATAGAAAGAAACTACGATATTTATGACCGAGAACTTTTAGCTGTCATTTATGCTCTCGAAGAATGGCAACAATACCTCATGGGGACAGGACACCCCATCACCATCGTCACCAACCATAAAAACCTCACTTACTTCAAATAACCTAGGAAACTTTCTTGCTGGCATGCATGATGGCAAGTTTTCCTCCAAGATTTTGACCTACTATTCCAACATGTGCCCACCTCTTCTCTTGGGCCCAATGTTGATACCTCCGATGACAACCACGACTTACAATTATTACCTGGCGACCTTTTTCTCAATGCCATCGACTTAGCCCTCCTCGAAAAGATCGCTACCTCCTCCAAAGATGATCCCATCGTCATCACTGCCCTCCTGGGCATTAGACAGGGACGACACCCACTTTCACCATTCTTCCCCCGCCAACTGGACCTTTACGGACGGAAAACTCTTTTTCAAGAGCCATCTTTACGTCCCTCCCTCTGAACGCCGCTCCCTCATCTCTACTATCCACGAGTCCTTTGCCGGAGGACATGGTGGTGTCCACTGCACCCAGAACCTGGTCATGAGAGACTTTTGGTGGCCTGGCCTCTTATCATTCGTGTGCCGGTTCGTCACAGGATGCACTACGTGTCAAATGAATAAGGTCAATATGCATCCCACCATCCTGCCCTTACACTCTATACCCTCCTCTTCCACCCGCCCCTTTTCCACCCTTAGTGTTGATCTTGTTACTGGATTGCCTACCGTCCGTGGTATGGACTCTGTCATGGTTGTGGTTCACCATGGCCTTACGAAGGGGGTAATATATACTCCGTGCTGCTCCGATATCTCCGCCAAAGGAGTAGCTCAACTCTTTTTTGAACATGTGTTCCCCAGAGTAGGCCTACATGATAAACTAATCTCTGACCGTGGTCCCTAATTCGCCTCTGCTTTTGCCAGAGAACTAGGACGACTACTCCAATATGACATAGCTCTTTTCACTGCCTACCACCCCTAGACCAATGGAGAGACGGAACGGGTAAACCAAGAATTGGAAACATACCTCCGCTTATTCTGCGAAGGGACCCCCCAATGATGGATAGACCTCCTCAAAATGGCGGAGTTCCATCACAACTCTTCCATCCATTCATCCACCGGCAAAACCCCATTCTTCCTTCTCTTCGGATATGAACCCCACGTGTACCCACCACTAGGCACCACCTTCCTTCCAGCGCTGCAAACTCAATTAGAAAACATTGATTTCACACAAAGGAAAGCCCTCGCTGCCCATGAGAAAATGCAAAGACTCATAAGGGAACATATCACCACCGCTTTCCAACCCTAGAAAGTTGGAGATAAAGTGTGGTTAGAAGCACGAAATCTCAGACACCCAAACTCACCAAGGAAACTTGCTCTGAAGAGAGAAGGACCATTCGAAATTGTAGAAGTCCTTTCTACCCTTGCATACCACCTCAAACTTCCCCCCTTCTGGAAGATACACAATGTCTTCCATGCGTCTCTCTTGTCCCCTTATTGGGAGACAGCCAAACACGGCCCGAACTATCTGCGCCCTCCCCCTGATCTGATTGATGGGGAAGAAGAATATGAAATTGATCGGATCTTACGCCACAGAGGACCACCATCACGAAGGCAATACCTCGTAACCTGGAAAGGATACCCCGAATCAGAACGAACCTGGGAACCAGAATCCAATCTAGATAATGCTTCGGACCTCCTACAGACTTATAAATCCATTAATTGCCTATAAAAAACAAGAATTCCATGCCTTCCAACCCCAACGACTACTCCCTCACAGACCTTATTCCCCCTCAAATTGTCTTCTTGCTTCTCATCCACCTTCTTCATTTCATTCTACTAGTTACAGTCATCCCTTTACTCTCCCACTACTTCTGAAATTCCACTCTCTGTCATGTCTAACCATGACATGCTCAAGAACCACTAGAATAACTACTAGACGCCACCCTCCCCATGTCCATTTAAGTCAACTCTCCTCCTCATCTGCAAACCTCCACCAGTTAACCAACACAGACATGAACCGCCCCTTTTTCGCATCTAGACAACATACCCCTTCCTCCTCCAAAGACTTATTACGGATGGAACGTGCCCTCCAAGACTCCAGACTAGCCCTATCTTTCGAGGCGTTAATCGATGAAGAGTCTCCCCTCGCCCTCTTATGGGCTGCATTCCTCCAAACCTCTAGGTTAGCTCTCATTGCAGCCAGACCCACTACAGACGTATTGGAGGGAACCCGCCTTCTCACCAAAATGGTACGCGACATAGAGAGACGAGCCCATCACCCCTTGCTCCTGGCTATGGACCAATTGGGTTTAGCAGCATTGGTCGCATTAGTAGAAGAAGACACTCGTTACCAAGCCCAGCCATCGCCCTCACCCCCACCTTCCCCCCCATCTGCGTCCTCCTCACCCTTGGCTGACGGAGAAATAGCCTTACTCGAGTTATGGGACCAGATATTGCTGAGAAGGAACGAGGGAGTATACCCACTTGCTACCTTCAATCGAAGGTTCAGCACTGCGTGTCAACAATGCCACTGCTTGAGGCATTCCATTCTGGACTGCATATTCTACTTCTGCCCAAGATGCGTCCTTCCACATCCCGGACATGCTGCATCCGCATGCCCCCACCCCAAATGACTATGTTCCTCTCTCTCATTCCCTACTTCCCCTCGTCCTCTGCCCATACTGGAACCACGAACTCTAGCCGACCGCATCTCTAACCACCCCTTTCATTGGAACGCCCAGGAGTGTTACAGTCACGTCACACTCGGGTATTATTTCTTTTCTTTTCTCTTTTCTCTCTTCATGCCTGGACGTGTTTACTTCATTCGCAGTCCATGTGATCAGTCACGTAATGACACCAGGAGACACTAGGTATTAAAGAGTCCAAAGACCACCTAGACAGAGCATAGGTAACGAAGTATGGCCTTTGTCGTCACCTGTTGCCCTTGGCAGTAGGTTCTGGAATCTATTGCGCTCCTAATGCATGGGAACTAGTTTCCTGTTTGGGTTCCTTTTCATTTCCGCTCTTCATTTGCGCCCTAACCCAGCGCCCTTTAATTTCCACTCATCCGGATCTTCCCGGATGCTTCTCTTCTCTTCCATTTGATGGAAGACGCCACACAGGGGTGGCAGTTAATCTCTGCTGTGGCAGCACAGGATTGCTGATCGCCATTGCCATGAGGCATTGATAAGGGCTAAGGGTTTGACCATAGCAGGAGATTTACCATACTTAGACAGATGGTCCGTGCCCAGGTGGCTGTACATTAGAATAGTATATAAAGGCCAGGGAGCAACGCTGAAGCCCTCAGCTTGTTCTCTTGGTGTTCTCCCCTCTACTAGCTAGTCTCAGCAAGGGATAACATAGGCACCTCTACAAGCCCATCTTACTCCATTCACACCGCGACCTACGAACGCACCAAGCTTACCCTCAAGTGAGATGCTCTCTGGTTTAGGGTTGTATTATTAGAACAAGCTCTAATGTTCGTACCTTGCACCCTCCTAGCCTCATCACCTAGGAGCAAGTAAGTCTCAAGTGGACGCTCGCACAGCCACCTTCCTCTTATAGGCATCAAGTGCCATCCATACCCTCTGTCCTCCCCCTAGCTCTACAGATAGTATACAGGTTTCTAGTAGCCAATCGGGTAGTAGTAGAAGACCCGAACGACCAAGGTGATCTAGACCTCCCCCTAGTACAACTACGGGAGCTAGCAGATTACCTGACGAGAGAACGTCAGGAGGAATCAGAGAGGTGCTTCGAAGAAGACTTCTGGGGCTATTTAGAGCAGCCAGAGGTCGCTTTTACCAGTACCTGGGTCGAGAACAACCCCAGGGAACTCGCCAGCAGCGCACTGTCAGTAGACCCCGCGCTTTACTTTCAACAAACAGAGACCAAAGGGCCATCTGTTGGCTCAACAGGCTCACCCTCACCACCCCCGCAGCATTTCCTCCCGCCACACCTAGCAGTCGATCTGTACCTCAATGACGAGTGGCTGAAATACGAGTGCAACCTCTTCCGCCACCAACAGGAACTAGATAGAGTCTTCGGGGTATCCCCCTTATCCTCCGCCCGCTCAATCCCCGGCCCAGACGAATGCCTGTTCATGCCGGGTATCAACTCTCGCATACCCTCATTAGAGCCAGAACCGGTGCCGGAGCCCCCAGCACCTAAGAAAAGGAATAGGAGGGAATACGAGAAAGAGATTAGCAGGCAGACTCCACTAGGATCTAGGATCTGGTTGAGATCAACAAAGAAAGTAAAGTACTACTAAAAAGCAATAACAATGTCACTGCCTCAGAACCTCACCAACATCATCTCCCAACTCATGGCTGGAACTGACGATTGGGCAAGATTGGTGGTGGAGCTGGAAAACTACCTTGCCGAAGTAGAAGGCGAGAAAGTTAACCTTATTAATCACCTGACCCAGGCAGAAAACAGGGTAACCCAAGAAAGCAACCGGCTCATCGTAGCAGCCAGAAAGATCAGAGATCTGGAAGCATCAGTCAGCACGCTCACTGGCCAAATAAGAACCCTCTCCACCAGAACGACAGCGACTGGTGGTGTAGCAGGGCCAGCCGCACCCAAGTTGTCAAAAGTTATTGCAGACCCTGGAACCTTTGAAGGGCAAAGGGGTCATACATTTAACGAATGGTGGGCAAAAGTCCTCATGTGGAAGGATGAGAATGCCACCGCCCTCCCGGGTGAAACCGTGGTGAAAGCCGTAGTGTCCTGGATGACCAAAGGTGATGCTGCCTGCCTTGCTATGACAATTAGCCAGGCAGCTGCAATGGCAGGCTGGCTGGCCTGGGAGGCATTTGAAAAGATAATGCTGGCCAACTTCAGGCCAGTCAACGACAAGGAGTGGCACAAACAGCAGCTGCTCACCCTTATGCAAGGAAGGAGCGATATGATCTCGTTCCTTACAAAATTCAAGTCCCATTAGCTAGTAGCTACACTACCGGCCGATCAATATATTGATCTGCTGTATAAACATGCAGATCAAGGAATTGTAAAGAGGTACCATCGGGCCAAGGGTTATCCGGATGACCTCGAGGAGTTTATGACTGAACTCCAAATCCAAGGAGAAAGAGAAGACCTGATGAAACTTCTCGCAAGAGGCACACAGAGGAACTTGGGAGCCCTGAGGCATGACCCAAATGCAATGGATATTGACGTGGCCCAGAGCCACCCAATATTCGACAAGTCAAAGTATAGCTACTGGAAATGCGGCGGAATGGGGCATTTCTCCAAAGATTGTAAGAACCCTGCGAAAGGAAACTCGGCCTCCCTGGCCTACAAAGGGGAAAGAAAGAACGTCTGCACTGAGTGCGGATTTTACAACAGGGGTCACCGAGAGTCCTGTCCAAGAAACAATAAGACACGCAAAATGCATCAAGTAACCCATTGGGAAGAAGTCCCTTTGGATGAAGAAGAAATGGGCGCGGCATCTTCGGCTTTGGTCCGGAGTGCTGGTAAGTCCACTAACCCTGGACCAAACGGGGAAGAAAAAGGAAAGGAGGTTGATCCCTCTGAACGCCCCTTGCCCAAGACGGTAAGGGAAATGAACTTCGAGGAAGCCCGAGCCTGGTTTAGGGACTATGAAGATCTCACCAGGAAGGGAAAAAGGCATGCCTAAGGGATCCCAGGAGTCCTGAAGGTGCATCGCTGAACAGGTATTCCAACCTCTTGGTAGAAGAAACCGAGGAAATGAAAAAAGAAGATTTTACACTGCTGTCAGAGGGGTCCCCTAGTGGGCTCGCCAGGGACGTTAATCCTGGGCTTAATTCCTCTCATCCTCCGAAGCAAAATGTCATTTTCCTGGATGACATCTTTGTCAGGAATCTAAAGATAGATAAAGAAATACTTCTTAACATTTGCATCACACCCTACAATGAAAGGTCCGAGAAGGATTACATAAGAGCAGAGGCCCTACTAGACAGTGGAGCCAATGCAATATTTGTGGACCGAAAATGGGCCGATGACATCAAAATCCCTTTAACAAAGCTCTGTCACGAAATACCCGTGTATAACATAGATGGAACAAAGAACTCGGCAGGCAGCATTACACATGCTGCAGAGCTGGTATTGGAATTCCAAGGACACCGAGAAAAGGTCATGGCAGAAGTAACCAACTTGGGGAAAAACCAATTCATTCTGGGATATGAATTGTTAAAATGCCACAACCCTGAAATAGACTGGTCAAAGGGCACGGTCAAGATGACTCGTTGCCCATGACACTGCCATCGCTTACAGGATAAGCCGGTCTTCCTCCGCATCCTGGAGAGAGAGGAAGAAGATTTCCAATACCATGTTCATGCTGTGATAAAGACACTAGAAGCACAAGAACCAAAAAGGGAAAAGAGGAACTGGTTCCTCACGAATACGAGAAGTATTTCGGACGGTTCTCAAAGAAGGAAAGCGAGCGCATGCCTGTCAGAAAACCATGGGATCATGGGATCGACCTAAAAGAAACATTTAATCCAAAGAAGGGTCGACTCATCCCCCTATCGTAACGGAACAAGAAGAGGTTAAGGCTTTTCTAGATGATCAGCTAGCCAAGGGGTATATACGACCCTCAAAGTCACCACAAACCTCTCCAGTCTTCTTTGTTCCAAAGAAAGACAGCAAAAAATGCATGATACAGGACTACTGCTATCTCAATGAGCATACCGTTAAAAATAATTATCCACTCCCCCTAATCTCCCAATTAGTGGATAAGTTAAGGGGAGCAAAGCTGTTCACAAAGATGGATCTCAGATGGGGGTATAACAATATCTGAATCCGAGAAGGCGACAAATGAAAAGCAGCCTTCGTCATGTTCAAAGAAGCATTTGAGTCGCTTGTAATGTACTTCGGACTTTGCAACTCCCCCGCCACCTTCCAGGCGATGATGAATGAGATCTTTGCCAATATGGATGACGTCTGCGTCATCTATATCGATGATATAATGGTATTCACCAAAACAGATGACCAAGAAGAGCATGATTGAATTGTGTTAGAAGTCCTCAGACGTCTTGAAGAAAATGACTTATTCGTGAAATCAGAAAAATGTTTCTTCCACATCAAAGAGGTAGATTTCTTGGGAATGATCGTTTCCCTGGAAGGGATAAAGATGGATCTGGCTAAAGTCAGTGCCATAATAAAATGGCCGGTTCCCAAGAGGGTCAAGGATGTCAGAAGTTTCCTAGGATTGGCCAACTTCTATCGCAGGTTTATATCCAATTATAGTAAAGTGGCAAGGCCACTTCACGACCTGACGAAAAAGGATAAAGCCTTCCTATGGGACGGAGTGTGCCAGCACACTTTCAACGCACTGAAGCAAGCCTTCACTACCGCGCCCATCCTTGCCTATTCCGACATTGACTGTCAATTCCACGTAGAGAGCGATTCCTTGGACTATGCAACTGGGGCTGTTTTAAGTATACTAAAAGGAGATAAGTGGCATCCAGTGGCATATTCTAGCCACTCCATGACCCCGGAAGAACGGAACTACCCCATTGCCGATAAGGAAATGCTAGGCGTTATCCAAGCACTAGAGCAATGGCAACACTACCTAGAAGGAGCCAAGTCACCATTCGAGGTCTGGAATAACCACAACAACCTCCGATTTTTTATGATGCATCAAGATTTAAATCGCCACCAAGTGCGGTGGGCACAGTACCTCACTCGATTCAATATGGTGTGGGTTTACAAACCTGGTGCCTCGATGGCAAAGGCTGACGCACTGAGTCGTCGCCCGGACCATGCCGAAGGAATCAAAGAGGACAATAAAGGGATTATCGTTATATCCCCAGACAAGATTAGAGCAACTCCCACGGAGGGCACACTCTCAATCATGGATGAAGGGGTCATCCTTAGACATAAAATATTCCTGGAGATGTGCAAGATGTGTGAAAGGGACATAAAGGAACTCGAAAGAAAGTGGGGAATCCAGAAGGAGCATGACGGCTGCCTCAGTGACTGCCACAACAGAGTGTATGTCCCCGAATCACTACCACTTCAGATGGAGATTCTCCAGAAGCACCACGACACACCCATTATGGGGCACCCAGGGCAAGAAAAGATGCTTGAGGCGTTACAACGTAATTATTGGTGGCCTGATATTGCCACTTTTGTCAAGGATTACGTCGCTAGATGCGACACGTGCCAACGGTTCAAGGAAACAGGTGCCGCACCAGCCAGCAGACTTATTCCTTTACTGGTTCCGTCCAGTCCGTGGGAGGATATCACCACAGACTTTATCACCGACCTCCCCCTCTCTCACGGATTTGACGCCATCTTGACGGTGGTCAACCGGTTCAGCAAGGAAGTTGAGCTGATCCCGTGTACCAAGGCAATCAGCACCGTTGATATGGCCAAATTATTTATGCAGCATGTATGGAAGCATCATGGCCTTCCAAAGATGATAACTATGGACCGAGGTCTGCAGTTTGCATCACAGGTGATGCAAAACATAAACAAGCAACTCGGCATCGAAACGCATCTCTCGACTGCCTTCCATCCACAAACGGATGGACAGATGGAAGTCATCAATCGAGAGGTCGGGAAGTTTTTGAGAATGTATTGCTTTGACCGCCAAGAAGAATGGTCGGACTGGCTTCCGATCACACAATACAGCATCAATTCCAAGGTCTCTTCTTCTATGAAGAAGACCCCATTTTCCCTCACCCATACTTATCCAATGTGGTTGGGTACCGAAGCCATTGCCGGAAGTAGTACGGCCCCCGCTGTGGATGAGTTCTCTACAACCTTGGAAGAAGTGTGAAACAACCTCCTGCTAGCTCAGGAGAAAATGAAGAAACAGATGGACAAGCATCGTTTCAATGCCCCTATTTATGAAGTTGGCCAGCTAGTCTGGCTCTCAATGGAGAACTTGAGGCTCACAAGAGCTTCAAAGAAGTTGACTGAGCATTGGCTGGGGCCATATAAAATCACCGCCCTAGCAGGCCCAAACGCAGTTACGTTATTACTACCGAAGATGCTACGAATCCACCCCACAGTCAATGTTTCCTGGGTGAAACCCTATAAGGAATGTCTTGAGGGTCAACTCCCTCGACGCCCAGGCCCGGTTGTTGTAACCGAGGACAGAGACTACAAGTGGGAAGTAGATTATTTGGTGGCTAGCCGCCAGAATGGGACACGCTTGGAATATTTAGTCCACTGGAAGGGCTTTGGGGACAAGGATAGGACTTGGGAGCCTACCGAGAACCTCGGTAATGCAAAGGAAGCACTAAAGGCTTACCACCATGCCCATCCCTCCACCCCTTGGTCGCTCGTAATCAACCTGCTGGACTTTCTCCTCTTATTTAATAGATCCGAATTCCTCACCGATCCGCCGGAGCGGGGCCTCCCTTTCAACGTCTTGAATGCAGCCGGTGCTCCGTGAGCGCCAGGCTCATCTGGAAATCCAAGCCTTAGGAGGGGGGTAGTGTTACGGTCACGTCGCACTCGGGTATTATTTCTTTTCTTTTCTCTTTTCTCTCTTCGCGCCTGGACGTGTTTACTTCATTCGCAGTCCATGTGATCAGTCACATAATGACGCCAGGAGACGCTAGATATTAAAGAGTCCAAAGACCACCTAGACAGAGCACAGGTAATGAAGTACGGCCTTTGCCATCACCTGTTGCCCTTGGCAGTAGATTCTGGAATCTATTGCGCTCCTAATGCATGGGAACTAGTTTCCTATTTGGGTTTATTTTCATTTCCGCTCTTCATTTGTGCCCTAACCCAGCGCCCTTTAATCTCCGCCCATCCGGATCTTCCCAGATGCTTCTCTTCTCTTCCATTTGATGGAAGACGCCACACAGGGGTGGCAGTTAATCTCCACTGTGGCAGCACAGGATTGCTGATCACCATTGTTATGAGGCATTGATAAGGGCTAAGGGTTTGACCATAGCAGGAGATTTACCATACTTAGACAGATGGTCCGTGCCCAGGTGGCTGTACATTAGAATAGTATATAAAGGCTAGGGAGCAACGCTGAAGCCCTCAGCTTGTTCTCTTGGTGTTCTCCCCTCTACTAGCTAGTCTCAGCAAGGAATAACATAGGCACCTCTATAAGCCCATCTTACTCCATTCACACCGCGACCTACGAACGCACCAAGCTTACCCTCAAGTGAGATGCTCTCTGGTTTAGGGTTGTATCAAGGAGACCGCTGCCCTTGAGGAGAATATCCAATACTCTCCTACTATGACAGCAAGGGAGATTTTTACAGATGATTACGATGATCTAACGGACGAGGTTGGGATTGCAAATATTACAGGGTCCCCTACCCCAGAGACTAGAGGCTATTGAGATCGAAGCTGGGGAGCTTCGTCCTTACAATGGGGGTAATGTTATGAGTCAAGCAGTCCTCTTCGTATGCCCGCATTCCTTTTCCTCCTTCATCAACTATGCCTTCCATGATTCCCCATATCTCTTATTTTCCTTGCAACACGCGATGAGGAGAACCTCTATCATCTGCTCTTACGTCGACAACTTTGCCGTATATTCTAGCACCAGTGACTTTCCTCTTCCGGATATATTCTCTACTCACTGGTGATGCCTTTCCCTTATCTGTTGATTACCTTTCTTGTTACTTGGTCTGTGCTCTGCTGGTTTACCCTATAAGTAGGGTCCTCACTTGTACTAGTACTCTAGCTTGTTCTACGCAATCCACATGCTAGAACTCCTCCTCAGAATGGCAGGATCCTCGCTGTCTGAAGAAGCTCATCTCTTCTCTTCATCATCAACCTTCTCATTAGGAGTTCTTCCCTCTCAGTCAAAGGGACTATTCTGGAGATCATACTTCGCCATTGCTAACCATCCATAGGGAGGAACCACGTGTCGATTACACCGTCACTAGACTAGCCATACTAGGTTGTACCACAGTCAGCCCTATGTTACTAGGAGAGTAACCAACAGGAAGCCGCGCTGATTACGTCGCTATCCTCGGACCAGGATCTACTTAGGAGAGCCATCCCCAATCGGAGACAGTAGTCGTTCTGTCGAGTTGTTTTAGTGTGTTCGCGTAACAGCTCACTTGATCCATATCTTTTCTTGTTTAGTGTCCTACTATACAGAAACCCAAGGATGCTTATATTCCATAGTCATATTATTCCTCTCTTATCTCTCATATGAACACATAAAAACCTTAAGAAACACTTTCTTTTTTGTTACTTAATATACAAAGTCCTCACTCCCTTGTATCTGAGCCAGTTCTATACTGATCAAAATAATAGAATTAGAGAATACTTACAATCAGTAAGGAGAATAAGCTGACATAAGTGCCCCATCCTATCACTCTCCCCACATATGCATACCCCTAGGACCTATAGGAAGATTTCTCAGATGCTTTTAGCAGGACTTGGAGTTCTTTGACTGGAGCTCATCACAAGGGACTTATAAAGGGGTTCCAGACAATGAAGTCTTTGACCTACTGCCCAATGTCAGGAGTTGAAAAATTTACTTGACTATTTTTGCAATTTGCAAATCAGGGAAGAGTTGGACTTATTTTGCTTAGTCTCCCCTGATAACCAACAACACCTGCATCTAAGTGTTGCAGGTGTGACTGATGTTGACAGTGAACTTATCACTCCACCCAACACCCCTCCTGACTACTTGAAATAGGTGGATCAGACTGACCTGTCATCTATTGCTGATAGCCAGGTTTCAAGACTTATAACCCCCAAAGACAACTTAGCTGGTGACAGGGACTTTGACATCCTTATTCCTGGTACTTTTATAGAATCTACACCCCTGAGGCAAACAGAGGAACCTTCTCTTTCCTTCCATCACACATCTCTTAGCAGGGGATCATCTCCTCAGTTCTTATTCTCTTCTTCTAACTTCTCCTTATCTCTTTCCCTCAACAGTCTTCTCCAACTCTCCAAAACATCCTTCCATCTACTCTACCTGCTGCCAAGCCTTACTGTAGCCACATCAAGCCCATCTGTCTTGCCCACTGTCCCACTTGAACTACATCTAGCTTTGCCTACACCATCTTTACCCACTCTTATATCTCCTGCATCAGTCCCAATGACAAACAAAGCCTTCCTTATGCTACTTCAGGGCTCATCCAAAGCCCTGAACTTTGTGATAGACAAAGTACCAGACTTCCTTAAGAAAGTGGAAACACTCACCAGACAAACTGGTCTCAATGCAGGAGACACCATTAAAGCAGCAATTTGATATGCTGACTCTAAGGAAGCTGACAGTTGGAAGCTTCTTGATGAGGCAACTGCCAATCCTCTGGTTTGGGCAACATTTGTTGATACTATAAAGAAGCTCTACCCCAGTTGCAATCCAACTAACTAGTATAGTTATGCCAACATCTAGTATCTTATTCAGGAGCAGCAAATGAAACCTATGTATTCCCTGCAAGATCTAAACACCTATCTATGCAAGTTCTAGAAGATGGTGACCCTCTTGGTCAATGTGAAGAAGCTCTTGGACTTGGACTGAGATGCTCTCTTCATGGCTGGTCTATCAGCTAAGCTAGAGGTCCAAGTCTGGCAATGCTTGTTGTTCAAGAAACTGGACCACCATCCATCCAACCCATATAATCTAAAGAATGCCTGTGATGCAGCTGAGTTTCTAGTCTTGGGTTCAGCACTTCATCCACTCTTGCCCTCTAGATAGATGAGTGCACCTTCTTTATCTCCTTACTACCCTGCATGGGCTATGCCTGCCCTACCAGCACCTGCATCAACTCTGGTGGTCAAGCAGGAGTAGATTGCTATGCAGAGCTGAACTCCTAGGAATTGTGCATTCTGTGATGACCCTAGCCATTTTATGGGTAGCTGTCCACAGGTAGATATATATGTTAGAGGCAGTAGAGTGACTCAAGGCACTAACAGCTGGATATACCTTCCTGACAGGAAGTGTATTCTGTGTGTCACCAGTGTGCATGGCCTCAAGGGTTATCTTGCATCTCAGACACCTGTGCCTGCACCTGCTGCAGTTACTACTGGCATTCTATTACTCTATAGTTCCAAAACTAACACTATTCTAGATATAGAGCCTTCAGTCTTCTTGTCTCCATCTAAGACCTGGAACTAGAGCTCAGACTTCAAGATAGATATAGAGCTAAAGGCTTATATGGCCCATGCTCTTGCTAACTTTCAAGCTGAGAAGGCAGAGGAGAAAGCAAAACAAGTCCACTTCAATGGAGTCAATGTCACCACATGTAACTGATACAACCCTAAACCAGAGAGCATCTCACTTGAAGGTAAGCTTGGTGTGTTTGTAGGTTGCGGTGTGAATGGAGTAAGATGGGCTTGTGGTGGTGCCTATGTTATCCCTTGCTGAGACTAGCTAGTAGAGGGGAGAACACCAAGAGAACAAGCTGAGGGCTTCAGTGTTGCTCCCTGGCCTTTATATACTATTCTAATGTACAGCCACCTGGGCACGGACCATCTGTCTAAGTATGGTAAATCTCCTTCTATGGTCAAACCCTTAGCCCTTATCAACACCTCATGGCGACAGCGATCAGCAATCCTGTGCTGCCACAGTGGAGATTAACTACCACCCCCTGTGTGGCGTCTTCCATCAAATGGAAGAGAAGAGAAGCATCCGGGAAGATCTGGATGGGCGGAAATTAAAGGGCACTGGGTTAGGGCGCAAATGAAAAGTGGAAATGAAAGTAAACCCAAACAGGAAACTAGTTCCCATGCATTAGGAGCGCAATAGATTCCAGAACCTACTGCCAAGGGCGACAGGTGATGGCAAAGGCCGTACTTCATTACCTGTGCTCTGTCTAGGTGGTCTTTGGACTCTTTAATACCTAGCGTCTCCTGGCGTCATCACATGACTGGTCACGTGGACTGCAAATGAGGTAAACATGTCCAGGCACAAAAAGAGAAGAGAAAAGAAAAAAGGAAATAATATCCATAGTGCGACGTGACCATAACAGTAACACCAACTATTCCAGTCCTAGACTGGAAAAAGTAGTCAAAGAGGTCTCCTTGCTGTTGATGGGGGCACCTAATACCTCAACCACTGGCTCATTGAGCATCACTAAGATCATGCCACCTCTGATCTTCTTGTCTTCATCTTTGGCCCCCAAATCTAATCAACCATTTTGTTCTGAACCCACTAACACTCCTATTGTCCCTCCTAACCAGTTAAGATACTCCTTCCCTTTGAAAGATGAAACCACACCCAAGTGGGTTTTGAACCAGGTCCTTAGGATCACAGTCCTAGTCTCCATAAAAGACCTCCTCTCTACAGCACCAGACATATACAAGTAGTTCCACAATGCTTCTACCACCAAGCATGTCCTGGCTATAGTTGCTAATATTGTACAGGTCAACAAACTCACCAGTTGTAATTCCACTACTATATAATGTGAGTTAGGTGATCAGGTCAACCAGAATGATGAAGGACTCATTGACAGACATTATAACTTGCCCCTGCACTCACTAGAAGTGAAAGTAGTGGATACTGACCATACTCTTACTACAGTCTTGGACACAGGGTTTGAGATTGTTACTATACCCAAATGGGTTTGGAAATCACTCAACCTGCCTGGAATAACCCTAGAGTAATGACCACTATTGCTGTGATATGCCTAAGGTGCTCAAGAGAACCTGTTGAAGACTAGCTTATCAAATGGAGAGGTATCTCATAAGGTACTCTAGAGAAAACACTAGGAGAACTAGACTGGGGGACCAGTACTAGAACTCTGGGGGTTTATATACTCTGGTACTGTATAGCCACCAGTGCATGGATCATATACCTATCTATAGTAAATATCTATCTATGGTGAAACTCTATGCCTCTATGCTATACCAACCTATGCCATTCTATACAAGGCTGTTCTATGCTCTGCTGGCCTATGCAGCAGAGATTAATGAGGCTGTGTGATAAGCATATCTATTGGTGGCTATATAATAAGTGCTATATCAAATAGTAGTAATTAAAGGAGGCTGTTCCACAGCCTCAGGCAGAGATTAACTGCCACCCCCTATATGGCACCTTCTATCAAAGAAGAGAAGGTGCACTGGGCTATGCATGTTAAAAGATCTGAATCTATCCAATAAGCCTGTAAAGGGAAACTAGTTCCCATGCTTCCTGAAGCAATAGAGTATTAGTGATCAATACTAAAAATACTCCTAAGAGGTTCTGGAGACTCTATACAGAGTACTTCTTTCCCAGGATTGCTATCTAGGTCATCTTTGGACTTTTTAATATCTAGTGCTCTTAGGGTCATCTCAAGTGCTGGACTTGAGGGTTTCAAATAATGAATAATTATGAGGTGTGTAGGCATGGCCATAATACTGCCTGTGAGATCTAACCATTATATAACCATATTAAATGCAAACACCAGCCTTGAGTCTACCATTAGGATGGTTAAGAACCTTTGATTGGATGTCAGTGCTGGTAAAATCTGCTTGCAGGTCCAAGTGGTCCCTCAGACTAACTTTGATCTGCTACTTAGCCAACCATTCCATTATCTTATGAGCACATCTATCAATGACTTCCTATTACAACCCCCTAAGAACAACCCAAGTCAACACCTTAAGGATGAGGGAAGACACATATAGAAGCTATGTAATGTATTGAGTGAGGACGTCTTGAACTTAAGTATCATCACTAGTGCCACTAGGGCATATTTTGACTGTGGGGGGAAACCACAGAAGAACAGGCTAAGGTTGCCCTTAGCTGTTCTGGCCTTATATACCTTGGCATATATACATCACATGACCTAGGCTACACTATGAGTAACTGGGTACCCTTGACCCTTGTTGTCATGCACTGCCCCCCTTCATAACCAGATCTTACCTGAGCTGTGCCTCTTCCACTGTTCTGTGCCTTACACCCAAGCCTCATGGATCAGACATGCATTTAATGCCCAAGACCCTCATCTCCATGCAATCCAAGGCCCAGATCCCATCTTATGCCATCCACTGGCAGGATCCATTGTGGCCATTCATTAGCTGTATTCTGTTATGCCTTTGCAGCTGTAACACTTCCCTGATGGGAGCCAAATCATCACACTCCAAGACTCCAATATAGGCAAAGAATATAAATTGGCTACTTACCCCTGGCTCATGGAATATCCACACTGCAAGTGTGGTCTCTTCTGTTCTGCCCATGTTGAATGGGATTTTTAGAAATCAATGATTCACCAAGAGGTAGGGAAAAGTCCCATAATCTACAAGTAGCTTTTGACATCATCATATGAATTGAGCATTCTTCTATAGCTGCTCCATCTCAGTCTAGTCTTGATATTTCTTCTCTAGCCCCATACTAGTCTTCCATACACTCCACTATCATTACCCCCTCCAGCTCCATTTCTCTTCCATTTCAGTCATCCATGTACCCTTTTCTTTCCTCCACCCAATTCTCTCTCACCAGTTTGCAAGTTCTTGCCTTTAATTTGGTCTTACTCTTTGACACTGCCTGGCATTGTTTTACTTACAAGTCAGTTGCCAAGAAGGTTTATCTGGTAGTAGCACCTCTTGATGAAAAATACCAGGTGCTACAATGACTGCCTAATGATTCTCTTGCTGATCTTGTTCCATTACCTACCAACCTCCCAGAATTCATCCCTGGTGCTTGCTTTATGTAGGAGTGAGCCAATAATTTAGACCTAGACCTAGTGAAATGGCTTTGGCCCAAAGAACTAAAATTAGTCTGATGAATAGTCCTTGATCATGAGAAGGCCTTCACTTAGGTTCCATCTAAGTAAGGTTGGCTTGATGAGCAATACTTCCACCCAGTCAAGATACTGACCATACTCCACACTCTATGGATTCTTTGCAATATTCCTATCCCTTTGAAGGCTTGGGATCAGACAATATAGATTATTAAAGACTGTATAGCTTCAGGAGTATATGAGCTGTCCAGTGCAGCTTACTAGTCTCACTGGTTCTGTGTGCTCAAGCAGGATAGCCAGATACTCCATCTAGTCCATAATCTATAGCCACTTAATGCTATCACTATTAGGGACTCCTCAGTCCCACCATTCACAGAGCACCTAGCTGAGTCCTTTGGCAGGTATGCAGTCTACAGAATGATGGACTTATTTGCAGATTATAACCAGATACCACCTCACATGGACTCTTGGGACATGACCACCTTTAATAGTCCCCTTAATCCCTATTGTCTTATCACTCTCCCTATGGACCATACTAATATGATTCAGATCTACCAAGCTAACATGGCTTTCATTTTATAGAATGAAATTCTCCATCACACCATGCCATTCATGGATAACCTGCTGGTAAAGTCTAAGCAGACCCAGTATCAAAAACTAGATGGGTCCTACAAAATGATCTCCAAAAAACAAGGGATCAGGAAGATCATTTGGAATCATCTTGTTGTTGTTCCTGCATTTTACAGTGCTTGCAGAATGTCAATGCACCCATATCTGCCAAAAAGTTTGTCCTTACTGGACCCAACACTATGATTGTTAGTCACAAATGCATAGCTGAGGGACAAGTTCCACATGAGGCTAAGGTCCAGAAGATACAGGACTGGCCTAAGTGCGAGAACCTCACTCAAGTCCATAGGTTCTTAGGGACCTGTGGTGTTGTTTATATTTTCATCCATAATTTCACTTTCATCACCCACCCACTGGTCCAGTTGACCAGAAAGAGTGTCCCTTTTCATTGGGGCAATGACTAGCACAGAGCCATGACCTATCTTAAGAATGAGATCATGAAGTCTCCTGCACTCTAGCATCTGGAATATGAGTCCAGCTGGGAGGTGGTTCTTGCAGTTGATACCTCAGTCATTACTATCAGTTTTATCTTATCAGAAGAGAACAATAATGGAAAGTGCTACCCCAACTGTTTCAGGTCCATATCTCTTACTCCAGTTAAGAGTTGATACTCTCAGACCAAGCTAGAGTTATATGGTCTATTTCAGGTGCTCCAATCAGTCCAAGTTTTTATCTTTGGAGTTGCTAATCTTGTCATAGAAATAAATGCCAAGTATGTTAAGGGGATGATCAATAACCCTAATCTACAGCCTAATATGACCATCAACTAATGGATTGCAGACATCCTCCTTTTTCACTTTAATCTTCACCATCTTCTGGCTGAGCAGCATGCAGGTCTGGATGGTCTATTCTGGCATCCTCCTTCCAACAAAGATCCCCTAGAGGATGGGGATGTCAAGGATTGGTTGGATAACACATACTTGTTTGCTATCATTCTTCTAAATGACCAGTCACTCCCCCTATCCATGCCCCCTGCTGATGATTACATTCCTACTCTGCCTGTGTACTATGATCTCTGCTCCTCTGTAGACCATACTCTGTCCTCCACAACTTCTAGTCTCTAGCTCTCCTTAGACTGCACTTCACCTCCATGGTACTTTAGTGTCTCCTTCTCTATGGACTATCATCTTACCTTATTGTCACTGAACCCTCCTTGTTCCCTGCTCATCTGTATGTTGTTCTTCTTCACATCTTCATCTGGGAATCCAGTCCTGGATCCTATCTCTATTCCTTAGTCTCTGAAGGCCTTGGCAAAGGAGGTGCATATCAACCTCATCTGTTCCTTTTAGCAGACCTATATCTGACCTACTCATCTCTCTGATGCAGAGTGTCATGCATTTGTGGCCTTGACCACTCAATTCTTCATGCTTTATAAATCTCTCTGGTGTAGAGAGCCTCATGTATGTCATCAGCTTGTCATACCCAAAGACTAGAGATTTGGACTGATTAAGGAGACTTATGATGACCTCAGACACAAGGGTGTCTTTACAGTCTGGACCCATCTACTCCTCCACTTCTGGTGGCCCATGTTGATTAAAGATGTTAAATGATTTATATAGACCTGTTATGAGTGTCAGGTTTAGTAGACTGCCTGTTTTCATATATCCCCAATCATGCCCATAGTCAGCAGTCTCTTTGTAAAGTTCATATTGACACCATGCTGATGTCCCACTCTGGCAGATATCACTACACTGTATAGGCATGCTATATTTTTACCACCTACCATGAATGGCATATGCTCAGGTCCAAAAAAGGATTGGTCCTGGCCACCTTCATTTTTGAAGACCTTCTCTATCATTGGGGTTCTATCTCTGAGATTATTACTGACAATGGCCCTATCTTCCTCCAATCTTTAGAGGTTCTTGCTGACTGGTATGGCATCCACCACATCCACATATCCCCATACAACTCCCAGGCAAATGGAGTGGTCAAATAGCATTATCTCAATGTCCAGATGTCCATCATTAAAAGTTCTCTAAAGGAGAGTTGTGCTGGCATGAGACTGCTCACTCAGTCTTTTAGGCCAAGCATGTCTCCATTGCCCACTCAATCTGATATAACTCCTAAACTGGAGTGGTCCTCTCTTAAGCAGGTCTTGGGTTTGTAGGTCATATGTAGTGTATAGGATGATTAGAATAGGTGGACTTGTAGAGGAGCCCTTATTCCCTTGCTAGTCTAGTAGTATAGGGGGAAAACTCCAAGAGAACAAGCTGGAGACCAGCTGTTTGTTCTGGTGGTCTTTATATACTATTCTAATGTACAGCCTCCTGGGCTTAGGGTAGCTATGTAACTATGGTAGAAGTCCACAGGTGGTCTAACCCTTAACCTCTTTCAATGCCCTAGGGTGACAGGGATCAGCAGTCCTGTGCTGCCATAGCAGGGATTAACTGCCACAGTAGTGATTGACTATGACCTGCTATATGGTGACTCTGATCCCCAGAGTTTGATGAAGTCTAAAAGAGTCCAGAGCATCAGGGGTAAGGAAAGTGCACTGGGCCATGTGCAATAGAAGGAGAATGGTTCAAAAGCCTGAATAGGAGACTAGCTCCCATGCTTTGCAGCACTTTGAAGGGTCCAGAACTTTCTACTAGGAGTGACAGGTGACCTCATATGGAGTACTTTGATATCTGTGCTTAGTCTAGGTGGTCTTTGGACTCTTTAATATCTAGCACTCCTAGCAACATCACATGACTGGTCATATAGGCTGTGAAAGTAAAAGAAAAATAAGAGCATCCATATCACTTGAGAAAGAAATAAAATAGATATATCCCTGACTCATAGGCCTGTATGACATGACTGTAACACAACCAGTCTTTCTCTTTATTTTATGGCTTATGACATTAAGCCCCTCTTTTCATTTGACCTCACTGAGGCTACTTTTCTTGTCCCTCTTATAGAGACCAAGCAGCTGACTCAGTTTAACCTAATTGCTTGGTGAGCTCAACAGCTCCAAAAGCATCAGGAAGACCTGAAGATGATTAAGGAATGGATACCCAAAGCCTGTTTCAAGTCTAAGTATTTCAAAGCTATATTCAAATATAGGATTAAGAACTTCAATATCCACCCTAGAAGTCTGGTTCTCATGCACAATACATGCATCAAAAAGGAACTAAACCAGAAGATGAAGCCTAGGTACATTGGACCCATGGTAGTTCTTTGTTGGACTACTTGTTATGATATAATGGCACCTAATACAAATGTACTAAAATAACTAGACAGAACAGCAACTGTCTCTGACAATAGATGACACCTCTGTGCAGACCTGAACCTATGGATAGTGACATAGTCAGTGTGGCTTCCAGATGGTGACCTTTGTTGCATATATGCTAGCCTCAGCACTCCTTGTGTGAATGATCTAGCAGTGGCATAGATAATGCAGCCCTTCCTATATAAATGGTTAACAACAGTGAGCTATAATCACAAGAATAGTCTCTTTGCACTTGGAGGGAAGAACCACAAATGAGATAGTTGATAGTCAAAAGGTAGAGGTTACTTAGATGGACAATAAGGTGACCAACCATTCTGAGCAGGAGTTCTAGCACATAGATTGCATAGAACAAACTAAAGTACTAGTACATGCAAGAACCCTATTTATAGGGTAAACCAGCAGAGCATGGACCATATATCCAAGAAAGGGAAATACTGGAAAAGGGAAAGGCATCATCAGTGGCTTGAAGATATATTCAAATGAGGAAGGCCACCAGTGCTAGAATACAAGATGAAATTATCAACATATGAATGGATGATGGAGGTTTTCCTTAATATATATTGGAGAGAATACAAGATGTATGGTGAATCATGAAAAGCAAAGGTAGGAAAGGATGAAAAAGAATGGGGGCATATGAAGAGAACATTCTGACATGTAACATTACCCCCCTTGTACCATCAAAGCTCCCTAGCTTTGATCTCAATAGGCTCAAGTCTCTGGGGTAGGAGATTCTGTAATATTTGCGATCCCAACCTCATCCATTGGATCATCATAATCATTTGTAAAAATGTCCCTTGCTGTCATAGTTGGAGAGTATTGTGTACCCTCCTCAGCAGCATAGGTCTTCTAAGCATTTTGATGAAAGGGATGGTTGATTATTCATGCTGCTAATGATTGGGGTATGGGGACAGGTAGGGATTGGAAGGGACCAGCATGAGGGGATCCAGAAAAGGGAAGGGAGGAGTGAAGTCAATTGGAATGAGGGCACAATGTGGTATTATGCCCAGAATGAGAGAGTATACAGTGTGGGTAGAAATAAAAGCTACAGTCTAACATGTCATGTCCCAAACAGTGACACTGTTGGCAGGCATCTGTGAATCATCAGTCGGCAGTAGCAAGGGGATATACTCCTTCATTCCATTATAGAGAGATTTGGTCCCATAATTCTAGTAGGGCAAGTTCACTACTATCTATTGGAGAGGAGGACACTGATGGTGAGTTTGGTGGAGATGGAGTGGGTGGTTGAGCTTGATATCAAGCATCTTCTTCTACTAGGGCCACTAAGGCTACTAGTCTGAGTTGATCCATGGCTAGAAGAAAGGGGTTGTGGGCTCTTTGCTCAATATCTCTCACCATCTTGGTAATCAAATGGGTTCCTTCCAAAGCATTGATGGTGGGATGGGCAGCTATGAGAGCAAGCCAAGAGATTTGTAGAAATGTGGATCACAGAAGAGCAAGGGGTGATTCATTATCTATCAACACCTCAAAGAAGAGGGAAAACTGTGAGTCTTGCAGGACTCTCTCTATTCTGATTAGAACTTTCAAAGAGGAGGGCATATATTGTTGGGATGTGAAGAAGAGTTGATTCATGTCTGCATCCATTGGCTAATGAAGGGGAATAGAGGAGTGGAAGAGCTGGCCAAGGTGAACTCTAGAGGGTTTCTGTTCAGAAGAGATCCTGGCAGTTCTTAAGCAAGTCATAACTAGACATGTCATAGAGAGAAAGAACAAATGTAGTGGGAAAGAAGAGGTACTACTGTGACCAACAAGATAATGTGAAGTAAATGGATGAGAAGAAGAAAGACAATTTGAGATGGGATCAGATCAATGAGGGTATTGTCAGGTGGGGAAGAGGGTATGGAGATTTAGAGGCAGTTGACTTGTTTATAAGTTTGGAGGAGGTCAGAGGCATTATCTAGGTTTGATTCTGGCTCCAAGATATATTCTGATTTGGGATAGCCTTTCTAGGTTATGAGGTACTGCCTTCATGATGGTGGTCCCCTATAGTATAAGATCTGATCAATCTTATACTCTTCTTCTCCATTAATCAGATTGGGTGAAGGGCAGAGGTAGTTAGGGCCACCATTCCAGATGTCCAGAAGGCCCTTGGAATTTAAGTAACAGAGAAGTCTTTGACATGCAGTTGGATCATGCCTTCTTCACCATGTCTAGTGTATCCCAGGACTCTTCCTATTCAAACTGCTCCTTGATCATCTTCAATAGCAACTCCAGCACCTCTGTCATGTAATGAAAGTACACACTGCATCAATCCAGGTCATTTATACCAATCTTCCTCCAAATGTGTTCAACTCCAAGAATATTCTGGTATGCGAGATCCATTATGTCCTGCATATTGTCTTGAAGCACATCCAGCATAGGCTCTGCAATCAACAGTTACCTCATGCATCAATATAGGTACTTCATCATCACCTTTACTTTCTCATCTTCCTCATCTTCCTGTGACAAATTACTCTCATGACTCAAAATCAGCACCATCTTCTCCCTGACCTTCTTCTCATTCCATTTAATAGAGTTGAAATATATCTAAAACCAGTCCTTCAGGAAAATGCTCACTGCAGCCAACATCTGCACAGAAATGTCAGCAGACACCTTCTCTACAATAATCATGCATTTAACTCACTCCTTCATATATAGAAAAAAGGTGCTTCATCAATAAACTGATCTTAAATATCTCTGAATATATATAGTGCATTGAAGACCCATCCAGCAACATTTGGAACAGTCACCACACAAACTCTTCAGTGAGAAGCATACTGATCCAGTATGGGTTTGATATCATTCAAAGTCCAGACACTGCTGGTATCCTTCTCCAATCTGTTATGTGTCTGTGAGCTAATGAGTCATATACCCATTCTCTTTTCCCTTTACTCATCTTATCATTTGCTTTTCACCTACTTATCCCCTTGGTTCTTTCTTAGTATCGCATCTTCTGTTGGTAGAATATGTTGTCCCTTTTATTTGCAAACCATGATATCCTTCCTGAATCCAGATATCCATCATCCCCATCTTTTACTGCTTACCTTTTGATATGGTTCAAGGGCCTATCACCCTACTTTCCAACCCTAGTAGGCCCCTATATATGCTAGGATGATTTCCTGTTATCTGGATCTATAACTAGGATTTATTCTTGGACTTTAGTACCAGTGGCCTTTCCTCTTTCTGATATGTCCTCAGATCACTGGTAATTCCTTTCCTCTACTTGGTAATTTTTCATCTTCATTACTTGATCTGTGTGCAGGAGGTCTGTCCTATAAATAGGACTCTTTAGCTGTAGTAGTACTTCAGCTTGTTCTATGCAATCTATGTGCTAGAACTCCTCCTCAGAATGGCCAGATTGCCTTATCCACTGTCTGAATAACCTCTACCCTTGAACCTTGATATTCTCATTAGGAGTTCTTCCCTCTCAATAAAAGGAACTATTCTTGTGACCACACTTTGCTGATACTAAACTGTCTATAGGAAGGGCCACATGTTGTATACACTGCCACTAGGTTGTCTGCACATAGAAAGTGCCAAGGCTAGCATCTATGCAACTAGAAAGAGTTGCCATCTGGAAGCCACACTGACTACATCACTCTCCAAGGGTCCAGGTCTGCTCAGAAGAGCCACCTATCATCAGAGACAGTTGCCGTTCTATCTAGTTGTTTTAGTACATTTGTATTAGATGCTGTAGCACTGTAACAAAAGAACAAGCTCATCAAGTTATCCCCTGCTCTTCAGCAGAAGGGACCCCCACAGTTATCCACCCTGTTGTACTGCTCTCCACAGAACCCCTCAGACTCCAAATTGGACACCCCACCTAGACCTGTCTCTTGCCCCCCTTAGGCCCCACAACACTCTCAAACCCCCATTAAATGTCCCCCTCTACCCTGGAATTCACCACTATAGGCTCTGACTTTAATCCCAGCTGCAGTGGTCCCACTGGTGATTGCCCACCCCAGGATAACTCCATCACCTTGAGGACTTACCCCACCAGATCAACCCTCTATTCTCCCCAGACCAACCCTAGATGATGACAAGATGCCTACCAAATTGAAAGGAGGATTATCTGAAGATTTTACATGGGAGGCAGATGATGTCAACCATTGGCTTTTAGCCATCAAAGCTTATTTGGAGATTAATGTGCCAGTCTACACAATGGAGGCATCAAAAATTATGTTGCTACTTAACAAGATGAGCAAGGGGCATGGTGCCCACTTTGCTAAGACATGATACAGGACCATGGCTGAGAACCCTACTACTCCCAAAACATTTGATGAAGTATCAAAAGACTTTATCAAGACCTTCCTTCCCATTGATTTGAAACAGATAGCTCACTATGTGATAGCCAAGCTTTGGCAGAACACATGAGATGAACAAGGATTTTCAAAGTATGTAGCCAACATCCAGTTAGAAGCAGCCAAGACAGCACTAGGAGATGGATCTCTGGTGCTTATAGATGAATTCACCCAAGGATTAGACAAAGACCTCACACAAATGATACTCTCCATGAAAAAGGTACCTGAGACACTTAGTGCATGGGTCCAAGCAGCTAGCCAGTTCCATGCTCAGAAGGAATGACTCCACTCCATCTATAATCTCCAGAGAGGAGGATCAGGTGCTTCATCCTTTATCTGCAAAGATCTAAATGCCATGGACATTGACACAGTAAACCTGACTCCAGTGCAGCATGCAGACCACATAAGGAAGGGGCTATGCTTCATTTGTCACAGGAAAGGTTGCTCTACTCACAACCATCAGTGCCCAGGAATTAGCACAGCCTATAAACCCTGTCCTATCACTCCTGCCCCTACTGTGGCCCCTTCATCCAAGAACCCATTCTGCCCTACTGCAATCAGAACTGTGGACACCATAGAAGAGACACCATCCCAGTCCACACTCACCAAGCACCTCAACACTCTCAATACCACTAAGGATATCTCTTAGAAAGAAGTCCTGCAAGTTCTCAAGACTGTATATGATGATGAAGAAGGAGCTCAGATCGAAGGAGAAACAACATAGATCAAAGCTATCAATCTACAGGATTTTTGAAACAGGAGAATGCCTCAATATCTATCTTTCCTTATACTGTTGCAACTGTAATAGTATCTGATACAAAGGCTCAATCTATGCGAATCCCTTTGACCATACAGTCAGACAAAATCATCAAAACTCATGCCCTAGTGGACTGTGGAGTCACAGGGAATTTTATTTACCTGAAGATCATAATCCAAAATAAATTGCCTACCTGATGACTCAAGCAAAAAATGGTAGCATGAAATATGTATGGGAGCATCAATAACTCCAGAATGGTCCAGCTGATAACCTGACTACCCATCAAGATTGAAGACTGGGAAACTACAGAAGACTTTCTAGTACTTGGATGTGGAAAAGAAGACATCATTTTAGGACTTTCTTGGCTAAAGAAAGTAAACCCAATTATAGATTGGAAGATGGGGACTATGTGATTCTCACCTCCAGCCTTAACTGAAGATGATCTTCTTTCTCAAAGATATATACTTCAATACCTTGGCACCAACCCAAGTTCCTTATTGGAAAGAAAATATATCAAATGTTACCACCCATCTATGTATATCAACAAACTCACTATTATATCTGAGATAGTCCAAGTGACCTCAAAGAAGAAATTCACCTTACCTGCCAAGTTTAGAGAGTTTATTGTAGTATTTCAAGAACCCCTGAAAGGAGAACTTCCTCCAGTATGATCCTTTGACCATGCTATCAATTTAAAAGAAGGGTTTATCCCCAAAGTAGTGAAAGCATATCTATTGAACCCTAAAGAAATCGACACCTGTAGAGAATTCATCGATGAACATCTAGCATCAGGGAAAATCATAGCTTCAAAGTCCCCTCAAGCTGCCCCCTTTTTCTTTGTACCAATGAAGGACAGATCATTGTGACCCTACCAGGACTATAGATATCTCAATGAGTTCACTGTTGGGAACATCTATCCCCTACCATTAATCTTGGACCTCTTGGATCACCTCAAAGGCTTGTGATATTTTATCAAATTTGATGTAAGATGGGGCTACAACAACATCCATATCAAACCTGAGGACCAATGGAAGGCTGCATTCATCACTCCATTTGGACTTTTCCAGCCCACTGTCATGTTTTTTGGGCTAAGAAATTCCCCAGCAACCTTCCAGGCCTTTATAAACCATATCTTCTGAGATTATATAGTGGAAGAATGGGTCATCATTTACATGGATGATATCCTTATCCACTCTACAGATCTAGAAACCCACCACAAGCATACCAGATTGGTACTACAATGACTTGCTGAACAGAAGCTTTACCTTAAGCTATCCAAGTGTTCTTTTGATGTCTCTGAAGTTGAATATCTTGGAATGGTCATAAGCCACAACAAGATTACAATGGACCAAGCCAAGTTAACCACCATCAAGAACTGGAAAACTCCCACTAATGTTAAAGGAGTTTGTAGCTTTATCAGCTTCTGTAATTTCTACAGGAAATTCATTCTTAGGTTTTCCAAAGTAGTATGCCCCCTTTTAGACCTCACAAAAAAGAACACCCCATGGAATTGGACAACAGATTGTGAATTCACCTTCCATCTCTTACAATAAATGTTTACTTCAGCCCCCATTCTTAGCATGCCAGATGTCTCTCAACCATTCTTCCTTATGACAGATGCATCCCTTATAGCCACTAGGGCAGTACTCATATAGAAAGATGCAAACAGTGACCTGCACCCATGTGCCTATCTCTCTAAGACCCTTGCAGATGCAGAACAAAACTATGACATCTATGACTGAGAACTCCTAGCTGTCATTTACACCCTAGAAGAATGGCACCAATATCTGATGGATACCAGGTACCCTGTTACTATTATCACTGATCATCAGAACCTCATATACTTTAAGCAACCCAGGAAACTATCCTGATGCCATGCCAAATGGTAGGTCTTCTTACAGGACTTTGACCTGCTCTTCCTCTATTCCCCTACATCTCATTTAGCACCAGCTGATACCCTCTCTCTCATGTCCTCTGTTGACATCTCTGATGACAATCCAAAGTTACAACTGCTTCCAGGGGATCTATTCCTTAACACTATTGACTGTACTCTATTAGAAAAAATTGCATTGTCCTCCTCCAACAACTCCATTGTTCTTGCCACTTTTCATTGCCTAAAGGGTGATCCCACCCATTTTCACCACTCCACTCCAACTGACTGGACTTTCACTGAGGGAAAGTTATATTTTAAAGAATACTTTTATGTTCCCCCATTAGAGTGCCAGACTCTCATCACCTCTCTCCATGAATCATTCACTGGAGGCCATGGTGATATCCACCATATGCAGAATCTTGTCCAGTGGGACTTTTGGTGGCCTGGCCTTTTCTTCTTTGTTTACCACTTTATTATGGGATATGCAGCCTGCCAGGCCAACAAAATGAATATCCACCTAATAATACAACCCCTAGAACAACCCAAGGACACGGCCAAGGGAAGACATGTATAGAAGCCATGTTGGCATCTGGCTGAGGACGTCTTTAGCCAGAGAGGCACAACCTAACCCACTAACCCGAGGGAACACCCCGAGCTAGGGCTTGCTTTGCTTGTGGGGGAAAACCACAAGAGAACAGACTGAGGTTGCCCCCAGCTGTCCCAGCCTTTATATACCTTAGCGTATATACATCATGTGACCTAGGCTACACTATAAGTAACCGGGAACCCTAGACCCTTATCACCACATGATGCCCCCTTTTCATAACCAGACCTTAGCTGGACTGCGCACTACCCACAGTGATGCGCCTTATGCCCAGGCTGTGACCATGCGGATCAGGCATGGTATCAAACCCTAAGACCTTCATATCCACACTGTCTGCACTCCAGATCCCTCCTTAGGTGAGCTCTGCTGAGATCCACGTTGAGCAATTCATGACCCTTTGCAGTTACGCCCTTGCGGCCATAACACCTAACAGTTCCCCCACTATACTCCATCCCTTCCTTTTCACTTTGTCCTTTCTCCACCTTGTCAGTTGACTTAATCACTGGCCTACCTCCTGCTAAAGGCTTCAATTCTTTTATGGTCATGGTCAACCATGGTCTTATGAAGGGGGTAATCTACATCCCTTGTTGTTCCAACATCTCTGCCAAAGGAGTAGCACAACTTTTCCTTGAATATATTTTTCCCCAAGTTGGCCTACATGATAAACTCATCTCCAATCAAGGCCCTTAGTTTGCCTCTGCATTTGCTAAAGAACTCAGTAGACTTCTTCAGTATGACATTGCCCTCTCCACCATCTATCATCCACAAACTGATGGAAAAACTGAACAAGTAAACCAAGAACTAGAAGCCTATCTTCATCTCTTTTGTGAGGGACTTCCCCAGTGGTGGATAGATCTTCTAAAGATGGCAGAGTTCCATCATAACTCCTCCATACACTTGTCCATAAACAAAACCCCATTTTTCCTCCTCTTTGGGCATGAACCATACATGTATCCCCCCTAGGAACCACTTTCCTTTCTGCTCTACAGACACAATTAGATAACATTGACTTTGCAGAAAGGGAAGCCCTGGTCACATATGAGAAAACACAACACCTCATGAAGGAATAAATCACTACCCACTTTCAACCACAGAAAGTCAAAGATATGGTATGGTTAGAAACTAGTAATCTCCACCATCCAAGCCTCCCTCATAAACTAGCCCCAAAAAGAGAAGGACCATTCAAAATCACCCAAGTGCTCTCCCCCCTCACCTACTGCCTTAAACTCCCCTCTACTTGGAAGATCCACAATATTTTCCATGCCTCCCTTCTGACCACCTATTGAGAAACTGTCAAACATGGCCCTAACTACCTCCGCCATCCATCTGATCTGATGAATGGCAAAGAAGAATATGAAATTGACTGGATCTTATGCCACTAAGGACCATCATCAAGAAGGCAGTACCTTATAATCTGGAAAGGATATCCCAAATCAGAATATATCTGGGAACCTAAGTTCAATCTAGACAATGCCTCAGAACTCCTCCAAACATATAAACAAGTCAACCATCTCTGACACTTCATGCCCTCAACTCCCTCTAAATACACTTTAACAGATCTAATTCCCCCACAAATCGTTTTTCTCCTTCTTATTCATCCTTTTCACTTCCTCCTCCTAGTCATTGTCATTCCTATTCTCTCCCATTATTTTTGACAGTCCACTCTCTGACATATCTAACCTACACAGCCTTATTCAAACCCACTATAACTCATATCGTCCAACCCATGAAACTCAACTGGGAGACCAAGGAACTCATTCCCTTTACCACCCAAACCTCATTACATGACCTATTTCCCAGGCCTTGGAATCCCAACTTGGTATATTGGAGTAAAGTCCCCCTCAAACTCACTCTTAGACTAGATGAGTGGACCTCCCTTCCTGGTTGCACCTCTATCCTCTGGTTTTCCCCTAAACTGGAACCCCCCATCCATCCAGCAGACATTCCCCAAGTCTTAGGACTATCCACCTCCCAACTTATATTCCTCCATCACAACAATTTCCTCCCCAGCCATTGTCTAGAATATTCATACTTCTACAAGGCCTCAGACTGCCCCTGGCACATCAATTATTAGAGGATTAAGGTTGTTGAGTCTAGGAAGTCTCAAGGATAGGAAGGGGGTAATGTTATATGTTTGTGAGCTAATAAGTCATATATCCATTCTCTTTTCCCTTTACTTATCTTATCATTTGCTTTTCACCTACTTATCCCCTTGGTTCTTTTTTAGTATCACATCTTCTATTGGCAGAATGTGTCATCTCTTTTATTTGCAAACTGCGATATCCTTTCCAAACCCAGGTATCCATCATCCCCACCTTTTACTGCTTACCTTTTGATATGGTCCAAGGGTCTATCACCCTACTTTCCAACCCTGGTAGGCCCCTATACATGCTAGGATGATTCTTTGTTATCTAGATCTACAACTAGGGTTTATTCTTGGACTTTAGTACCAGCGGCCTTTTCTCTTTCTGATATGTCCTCAGGCCACTGGTAATTCCTTTCCTCTACTTGGTAATTTTCCTTCTTTGTTACTTGGTCTGTGTGCAGGGGGTCTGCCCTATAAATAGGACTCTTTAGCTGTAGTAGTACTTCAGCTTGTTCTATGCAATCTATGTGCTAGAACTCCTCCTCAGAATGGCTGATCTCCTTATCCGCTGTCTGAGTAACCTCTATCCTTGAACCTTGACATTCTCATTAGGAGTTCTTTCCTCTCAATAA
The DNA here is from genome assembly GCA_038094635.1 of Tylopilus cervinicoccineus. Taxonomy (NCBI): domain Eukaryota; kingdom Fungi; phylum Basidiomycota; class Agaricomycetes; order Boletales; family Boletaceae; genus Tylopilus; species Tylopilus cervinicoccineus. Next base: position 11,923 of record JBBPUK010000060.1, on the reverse strand, counting down.
AAGGGACTATTCTTGTGACCACACTTTGCCAATATCACACTGTCTATAGGAAGGGCCATGTGTTGTATATGCCACCACTAGGTCATCCACACATAGGAAGTGCTGAGGCTAGCATCTACACAAGTAGGAAGAGTTGCCATCCAAAAGCCACGCTGACTACATCACTATCCGAGGATCCAGGTCTGCTCAGAAAAGCCACCTATTGTCAGAGACAGTTGCTGTTCTGTCTAGTTGTTTTAGTACATTTGCATTAGATGCCATAGCACCATAACACAATCTTGCTTTACAGACACCAATATTTAGAATATCTGCATAACCCCCTCCTCCATAGTCTCCTCATATACATACAGCTGCTGGTTCAACAACAGGTGCATCCCCAGCTCCTCATCAACAAGATTTGTGCCCCATATTCAATGTATATCATAAAATGTCATCAGTATCCACATCCAATCCACATTGACATCACAAACACCCACCTATATTGTATACTGTAATGATCCACAATCCTCCCATTGTCACAACCCCATTTGCTTGAACTAGCTGTTCTGCAACCTTTGCCATCTCCTCCATGCTTATCAACTCCATGTCTACCTTTATTTATACTTGCAATTCTTTCAAATCCTTCTCCACCATCACAATACCTCACTTGCAATCATTGAATCAGTCCTCTAGCACATACCATTTGTGATGTCCTTCCACCACAATCACCTCTGGCCCATATTTTTCTGGAGTATTTATGTCCTCTCCATCAAACTTGTCCACCTTCAATTGCAGCCATGGAAGGTGAGATCTGTCCTGTCATACTTCATCCTTGTGACCTATTCCATACATTAACTTGTCAACAATCTTCAACCCACTCATCACCAAGGGTATTGTGTTGCTTGCCAAAAATTGTTGCAAACCTCCACTTTTGAATGACTTGTATAGCTTCTGTCAATGTCCTTGACTCAGCACCCACAGATTGAACTTCCTGAACATAAGATTCCTTTGGAAAATGTCTGTCTGTGCATACCCAAGGAATGCCTCCCTCTCTCACTCTTCCAGCCACTGTTGCACTTCCATCACCTTCTCTTCCCCTCACCTATCTTCTCCATGCACTTCTTTCTCCACCTTCTTCATCTTTTTTCTCAACATGCTCTTCTTTGTCCTCTTTGTTTCTTTCAATTTTGACCCCATGTCTTTCTTCAAAGTCACTTCATATAGATGTCCAGTAGTATGTCATGGTCAGAAATATATCTCAAGGCTTTCTGTTCTTTTTAGCATGTTTTTTATGATAAATCATATCACTCTGTCATGTCACACTTCACCCTCATCATACTCATACTTTCCCTGCACTCACTGCACTTTGTCTATCCACAGCACTTCTTCCTCATCATCCTTTGTCTCCAATTGTCAAATTAATCACCTCTTCTCTAGCATTCCTCTCCCATGACATCCCACCTCCAACTCCAATCACATTCTCCACCTGCCACCACACAATTCTCCACTGCCTGCCCCCACCCATCCAATGCTTCACTCTTTGCTCTGAAGACTCCAGAAGATATGATTGCCCTCCTCTCTCCCTCACTTCAAACTATCCTAACCACTCAAACATCTCTTCTCTCTTCAACATCTTCTAGTATCATTCAAATTATTCCATTGCCTCAACACTCACCCTCATAAACATGTCAGTACTCTTTCATTCATCCATCACACCACCCTCACTCACCCATATACTTGTGTCCATTCCCCTTCAATTCTCCTCTCTTCCATCCATCCCTCTATCATCTCCCCATGCTCTCCTCTTTACCATACCTCCTCTATATCCCCTGCCACAATCCTTTTCATAGTTGACTTCCCTTTCTCTAGCATCCCACTAATAATCTGATTCACACTCTCATTCACAACAAATGGCATCCTCTCCACCCCCTGCTCACATAGCCTTCCCACCTCAAAGCACTTTTCTTGGTAGTACAGACATTCAAACATGCTTGCTGTCTGTGCATCCCATCCTTCCAATCCCTTTATCTGATAATGGTTGCTTCATGTCAATGTCACACACAATCCACAGAACAAATGTCCACATCCAATGTTCATCCACTTACTTTCATCTCTTTATACATACATAACTCACATGATCTCTTGACAGCTATCATTCACTGTTGTTCATATATAATACATTCCCATAGTATAATGTTCCATTAGCCTACTCTTTCCAATAAATATCATATTGCTTACATTCCACATTTGAAATGCTCCATCATCATGTCATTGATCCCATTCAATTATCCAATATCCATTGTCATCTTCTTGTCCTCCAATATTCACTCAGCCATCTTCTTCACCATATCATCTTCTCTCTCTTCTTTCATCTCTTCATCCTCCTTCATCTTCCCTTTCCTTTTATCTGCCTTTTCTTTTTCTCTTCATCATCCCTACTCATCATATCTGTCTTCACCTTTCCTTCATCATCACTATCCATCTCTGTCAACCATTATATATCATTTTCAATACCAATATATATATACATCCATTCTATAATCTCACCATAATCTTCCTCCATCTCCTTTAGCACCTCTATTTGCCACTATTGTCTTTTTAGATATTCACTCATTATTAAGCCTTGTTATAGTAGATAACACTGTAGTATTTTTATTAAAATCACCAATCACTCCCCATGCATTGCTTTGCTTCTCTGCAACATCTTTCCATACTCTCATTCCCTGCATTTAGCACTTTTGTTACAGCATGACAATTTCATCCTTCAAAATACATATTGTATATCATTCATCTCTATATTCTGCCTCACAATGTCACTGTATTCTATCTTCTTCATTCACCACATTATATATTTGGTTGATAAGCAGCTTTTATACTATTAAAATCACACCAAAACCTTAGAGTAATCCAACTCTATTTACAAAAACACTGTAAAATCTCTGTCTATAGGTTCTGATCAGTGTTTCAAGAACTTGTTTCAAGAACACATTTCAGAGTCAAGGGTCAAACATGAAAAGGCTAATCAAGGATCTCATCTGCAACAAGATCCAGCCATGTATTGATGCTATGATGGTGGTGTTTATGAATGCTGCTGTGTGAGAAATGCATAGTAGGATCTATAGATGATATAATCCTAAGCCAGAGAGCATCTCACTTAAGGGTGAGCTTGAGTTTGTAGGTTGCATGAGGTGTATGTGATGAGGTAGAAGTGAAGGGGCTTGTGAAGATGCTCTTTATCCCTTGCTAAGGCTAGCTAGTAGAGGGGGAAACACCAAGAGAACAAGCTGAGGTCTTTAGCACTGTTCCCTGGCCTATATATACTATTGTACAGTACAGCCACTGGCATACAGACCATGTATTTAACTATGGTAATTATTCTACTATGGTCAAACCCTTGGCCCTTATCTATGCCTCATGGCAACAGCAATCAGCAATCCTGTGCTGCCATAGCAGTGATTAACTGCCACCCCCTATGTGGCATTTTCTATCAAAGAAGAGAAGAGAAGCACTAGGAAAGATCCAGATGAGCAGAAATTAAAGAGTGCTGGATCAGGGTATAAATGAAGGGTGGAAATAAAAAGGACCCAATCAGGAAACTAGTTCCTGTGTCTTAGAAGTACAATATATTCTGGAACCTACTGCCAAGGGTGACAGATGGCCCCATAGGGGACACTTCATTATCTGTGCTTTATCTAGGTGGTGTTTGGACTCTTCAATATCTAGCATCTCTCAGCATCATCACATGACTGATCATGTGGACTGCAAAAGAAGTAAATGCATCCATGCATAGAGAGAAAGAGGCCATGAAAAGAAAAAAAAATATATACATTATCTTGGGCAGCTAGTGCCTATGCAACATGACTGTAACACTACCCCCCCTCTAAGGTTCGGATTTTCAGACAAACCAAATGCTCATGGAGCACTGGCTATATCCAAGATATTGAAAGGGAGGCCCTGCTCTGGTAGATCTGTGTAAAAGTCTGTCTGGCTAAATAGCTAAAGAAAGTCCAGCAGGTTGCTCACAAAAGACCAGGGGGTGGAGGGATGGGCATGGTGGAAAGCCTTTAGTATGTCCTGTGCATTACCAAGGTTCTTGGCAGGCTCCCAAGTCCTATTCTCATCCCCCAAACCCTTTCAGTGGACTAAATATTTCAAGCATATCCCATTCTGGTAGCTAGCCACCAAATAGTCAACTTTCCACTTGAAGTCTTTGTCCTCCATGACAAGCATGGGGCCCAGGCATTGAGAGACTTGCTCCTTAAGACATTCCTTATAAGGTTTTACCCAAGAAACATTGACTGTGGGGTGGATGCATAGACTCTTCAGTAGCAATAACATAACTGCATTGGGGTCTGCTAGGGCTATGATTCTATATGGCCCTAGCCAACACTCAGTCAATTTCTTTGGAAGCTTTTGTGAGCCTCAAGTTCTCCATGGATAGCCAAATCAGTTGGTCAACTTCATAATTAAAGGCATTGGAATGATACTTGTCTGCCTATATTTTCATCTTCTCCTGAGCCTGCAGAAGGTTGTTCCATACTTTTTCTAGGGTTGCAGTGTGCTCATTTGCTGCAGGGGCTGTACTACTTCCAGCAATGGCTTCAGCACCCAACCATATCAGGTAAGTGTGGGTGATACTAAAAGAAGTCTTCTTCATAGAAGAAAAGATTCTGGAATTGATACAGTATTGTGTGATCACAAACCAGTCTGACCATTCTTCTTGACAGTCAAAGCAATACATTCTCAAAAACTTTCTGATCTCCTGGTTGACAACCTTCAATTGCCCATCCATTTGTGGGTGGAAGGCAGTGGAGAGATGTATTTCAATGCTGAGTTGCTTATTAATAGACTACATCATCTGTGATATGAACTATGGACCTTAGTCCATCATAAGGGATTTTGGAAGTTTGTGATGCTTTCAGATGTAGAACATAAATAACTTGGTCATGTCAACAGCACTGATTGCCTTGGTACATGGGATCAGCTCTACTTTCTTGCTGAATCAGTTGACCACTGTCAAGATGGCATTAAATCCATGAGAGAGGGGGAGGTCAGTAATAAAGTCTGTGGTGATATCCTTCCATGGACCAGATGGGATTGGTAAAGGAATAAGCCTGCTGGCTGGTGCGGCACCTATTCTCTTAAACTATTGGCATGTGTCACATCTAGCAATGTAATCCTTAACTGTAGTGGCCAAACCAAACCATCAATAAGTACATTGAATTGCTTCAAGTGTCTTTTTCTGTCCTGGATGCCCCATAATGGGCATATCATGGTGCTTTTGGATGACTTCCATCCTAAATGGCAATGATTCAGGGATGTAAACTCTTCCATGGCAGTCACTGAGGCAGCTGTCTTGCTCCTCTTGAATATCCCACTTTCTTTTAAGTTCCCTTATGTTTCTTTCACATAACTTGTATGTTTCCAGAAATATTTTATGTCTAAATTGGACCACTTCATCCATATTTGAGAGCTTGCCCATAAACAGGGTTGCTCTAATCTTGTCCAGGGAGATGATGATAATTCCTTTATTATTATCCTCAATTCCTTTAGCATAGTCTAGGTGACAACTTAATGTGTCAGCCTTCACCATTAAGGCACTGGGCTTGTACACCCACACCATATTGAATCAAGTAAAATACTGTGCCCACCATGCTTGGTGGAAATTGAGGTCTTGGTGCATTATAAAGAACTTTAAGTTATTGTGGTCATTTCAGACCTCAAATGACAACTTGGCTCCTTCTAGATAATGCTGCTATTGCTCTAGTGCTTGGATAATGCCCAGCATTTCTTTATTGGTAATGGGGTAGTTCTATTCTTCCGGGGTCATAGAATGGCTAGAATATGCCACTGGCTACCACTTGTCTTCTTTTAAAATGCTTAAAATAGCCCTGGTTGCATAATCTGAGGAATCACTTTCTACACAGAATTGACAGTCAGTATCAGGATATGCAAGGATAGGTGTGGTTGTGAAGGCTTGCTTTAACATGTCAAATGCTTGTTGACAACTACCATCCCAGGAGAAAGCCTTGTCCTTCTTTGTCAGATTGTGTAGTGGTCTAGCCACTTTGCTGTAATCTGAAATGAATCTGCAATAGAAGTTTGCTAATCCTAGGAAGCTTCTAATGTCCTTGACTTTTGTGGGAACTGGCCATTTTATTATGGCATCAACTTTAGCTGGATCCATTTTGATCCCTTCTAATGAAATGATCATTCCCAAGAAGTCCACCTTCTTGATATGGAAGAAGCACTTTTCTGGCTTCACAAACAAGTTGTTTTCTTCAAGACATCTAAGAACTTCCAGCACAATTTTATTGTGTTCTTCTTGATTATCTGTTTTTGTGAATATCATTATATCATTAATATAGATGATGCAGACATTGTCTATATCAGCAAAGATCTTATTCATCATGGCCTGAATATGGCTGGGGAGTTGCAAAGTCTGAAATACATCCATCACAAGAGGCTCAAATGCTCCCTTGAACATAATAAATGCTGCTTTCCATTTGTTGCCTTCATGAATTTAGATATTTTTATATCCCCATTGGAGATTCATTTTCATGAATAATTTTGCTCCTTTTAGCTTATTCACTAATTGGGAGATTAGCAGGAGTGGATAATTATTTTTGACAGTGTGCTCATTTAGGTAGTGGTAATCCTATATCATGCACTTCTTGCCATCTTTCTTTAGAACAAAGAAGATCAGTGTAGAGACCAGTGTGTCTCTACAGTTACATTCCTTTAATTTCTATGTTTTTGTCATCTATTCTTAGTCTTTTTACAGTCCTTTATATCTTCCTATCACCCTATATGTAGACTGACCTGGACTTGGGTTTACATCAGACTACATGGTTGGTCTCAGACTTTGATCTTGTAGACTGAACTGTCAACACTACTTACCATTTGGTTTTTGAACTTACATGTGGACTTATAGTCTTACATGGAATTGTAACTGACTTTTCAATTTCATATACAAAGTCTCAGATATGCCTGGGACTATAAATCTGGTGTAGTAATATTAGGAAAGTCAGCTTTCATTTGCTCACCACCATTCAACCACACACCAACCATCCATTGCTATCATTACTGCCACTGTTATCATTCCGCTTGTATTCTACTGCCCCACATATATCTTACTGCCCACTAACTCTGCTAACAACAGACTGGACCTCCAGTCTTATGCACCAGACCTCTTCCCAGTGTTCTCCTGGCTGGCCCTTGGCTTGAGAACTTCCACCATCCTATCCTCCTTCACATTGAGTCCCTTTTAGAGTGAACCTATTGCCCTCCCTACATACACATACCCCTAGGATCTATAGGAAGACCCCTTAGGTGCTTTCAGCAGGACTTAGAGTTCTTCACCAGAGAGGTTTGTGGCAACTTTGAGGGCCATATATACCCCTTAGCCAGCTGATTGTCTAGAAAAGCTTTGACTTCTTCTTGTTCTATTACTGATAAAAGGATAAGTTGACCCTTCTTAGGTGTAAACAATTCTTTTAGGTCAATCCCATGATCCCATGGCTTTTTGATGGGCATGCACTTATTTTCCTTCTTTGAAAACCACCAGAAATACTTCTGATATTTGTGAGAAACCAGTTTCTCAACCATCTTTTTCTTCTTTGGTTTTTGTGCTTCAAGTGCTTTAATCATGGCATGAACTTGATATTGGAGATCCTCCTCTTCCTTTTTCAGAAGGTGGAGGAACACTAGCTTATCCTGTAAGTGATGGCAGTGGTGAAGCCATCAAGTCATTTTTACTATGCCCCTTGATCAATCAATCTCAGGGTTGTGACATTTAAGCCATTTGTATCTCAAAATAAATTGATTTTTTCTATGATCAGTAACTTCTGCCATTATCTTTTCATGGTGTCCTTGGAATTCCAATACCAGTTCAGCAGCATGCAGTTCTTTATTCCATCCACATTGTAAACAGGTATTTCATGGCAGAGTTTAACCAAAGGGAGGTTGACATCATTGGCCCATTTTCAGTCCATGAATACTACATTGGCCCCACTATCAAGCAAAGCTTCTGCCTTTATATAATTGCCTTCAGATCTATCACCATATGGGGCAATGTGAATTTTAAGAAGTATCTCCTTGTTAACTTTGAGATTTCTAACAAAAATGTTATCTAGGAAAGTAACATTTTGCTTTGGAGGGGAGAGAGAGGGTAAAGAGGAATTAAGTACCAGTGGAATGCCCCAGCCAAGCCCATGCAGGGTCTTCTCTATTGGCTGTAAAAATTCTATTGTTTTCTCCATTTCTTTAGCTTCTTCTACTGAAAGGTTGGAGTACCTATTAGGTGATGTGCCTTCAGGGCTCCCAGGGCCCTTCAGGCACTGCCTTTTTCCTTCTTGGCAAGGTTCTCATAATTGAGGAACCAGGCCCTTCTTCAAAGTTCATCTCCCATACATGCTTTAGAAGTTCTCTTTCCTTTTCTTTATTTTTCTGAGTTGGTCTGGAGGTAGTGGACTTACCAGCTCCTTGGATCAAAGCTGTGAATGCCATGCCCACACCTTCTTTGTCACTGGGGACTTCATCCCAGGTGATCACTTACCTCATCTGCTTTCCCACCTTATTTATATTAGTGGGGGCCTTGAAAACCCACTTTGAACATATATTTCTGTGCCTGCTGCCCAGGAAGTTACACTCTGGGCATTTAATGGCTGGATTCTTGCACTCTTTTGACCAGTGGCCAGTCTGCCCACACCTGAAACAGATGCCACATTTAGGTCCTTGGTTGGATGGGCACCAATCTGCTGCATCAATATCCATTGCATTGGGGTCATGCCTCCTGTGGCTAGTGGAGTTCCTCTGCATGCCCCTAGTGAGAAGCTTCATCAAGTCCTCCCACTCTCCTTGTGTGTAGAGTTCTTCCATGAACTTTTCAAGGTCCTCTGGATACCCATGGGCCCAGACATAATGCTTGACAATTCCTTGATCTCTATGTTTATAGAGCAGATCAATGCATTGATCAGTTGGTAGTTGTGCTACCAACTGATGGGACTGGAATTTGGTGAGAAAAGAGGTCATATTGCTCTTTTCTTGCATTAGAGTGAGTAGCTGTTGCTTGTACCATTTCTTGTCATTTACCAGCCTGAAGTTGGCCAGCATCATCTTTTCAAAGGCTTCCTAGGTCAGCCATGTGCCCACTGTTGCCACTACTTGGGTAATTGTTATGGTGAGGCAGGCTACATCTCCTTTTGTCATTCTTGAGACTATGACTTTTATGGCCATTTTGTTTAGAAGGGCTAGAGCATTTTCTTCTTTCCACATTAGGACCTTGGATCACCATTCATTAAAGGTGCATCCCCTCTACCCTTTGAAGTTTCCAGGGTTTGCAATTATTTTTGACAACTTGGGCATGAAGGGCCCTGTCATTGCACCACTAGTCACTGTCAGTCTAGCAGTGAGAGCTCATATTTGACTGATGAGGTTCCCAACCACAGTTTAGAGATCCCTTACTCTAGTAGCAGCAAGAGCAAGTTGGTTCTCTTCTTGTGTTATTCTACTTTTGGCCTGGGCTAGGTATATAATAAGGTTGACCTTATTGGCCTCCACACTCTGGAGATAGTTTTCTAATTCAACCACTAATCTTGCCCAGTTATCAGTGTCAGATGCAAGCTGAGAGATGATATTGGTCAAATCTTGAGGAAAAGACATGTTAAAATGGAGAAGTGAAATTTATTCAGAAGTATTTGACCTACTTTGTAGGTTGCAGCCAAATTCTAGATCCTAAAGGTTGTTGCCTACTAACTTCCTTCTCATATTCTTTCCTTCTCCTTTTATGCAGGGGCTTCTGCTCTGGTTCTGGCTCAGATAAGGGCATGGGAGATCTAATATCTGGCATGAACAGGCATACATCTGGGCCTGAGGTGGAGTAGGCAGAGGATAAAAGAGAGATCCCAAATACTCTGTCTAATTCTTGTTGATATTGGAAGAGATTCCACTTGTGTTCCAACTACTTGTCATCAAGGTAGGGATTGATGGCTTGCACTGGCAGGAGGAAATGCTGTGGAGGAGATGAGGGTGAGGTAGTTGAGATGATGGATCACTGATCAATCTTATCTTGAGTGAAGTAGTGGGTAGGGTCTACTGATAACACACTGCTGGTGAGGTCTCTGGGGGCATTGTAGTCCCAGATACTAGTATCCCCAATCTTGGGCTGTCCTAAGTATTTCCAGAATCTTTCTTCAAACTACCTCTCTAAATCCCTCTCTCATTCTCTTGAGAGGTACTCTGCTAGTTCTTGTAGTTGTACTATCAGCTGATCTATATCTCCTTGGTTGTTTGGATCTTTGATGACTATCTGTGTATCTGCTAGATGCCAATATATGATGTGGAGAGCTAGAGGGAGTAAAGAGGGTATGGGCAGCACTTGATGCCCATATAAGAAATGGCCTGTGTGAGCATCCACTTGATTTACTTCTTCCTAGTTGATGAGACTAGGAAGGGCAAGGTATGAACATAAGAGCTTGTTCTAATGATACAACCCTAAATCAGAGAGCATTTCACTTAAGTGTGAGCTTGAGTTCATAGATCACATGAGGTGTGTGTGATGAGGTAGAAGTGAAGGGGCTTGTGAAGGTACTCTTTATCCCTTTCTCAGACTAGCTAGTGGAGGGGAAAACACCAAGAGAACAAGCTGAGGTCTTCAGCACTGTTCCCTAGCCTATATATACTATTGTATAGCACAGCCACTGGCACACAGATCATGTATCTAACTATGGTAATTATCCTGCTATGGTCAAATTCTTGGCTCTTATCTATGCCTCATCACAACAGCAATCAGCAATCCTGTGCTGCCACAGCAGTGATCAACTTCCACCCTCTGTGTGGTGTCTTCTATCAAAGAAGAGAAGAGAAGCACCCAGAAAGATCTGAATGAGTGGAAATTAAAGGGTGCTGGGTCAGGGTGCAAATGAAGGGCAGAAATGAAAAGGACCCAATCAGGAAACTAGTTCCCACACCTTAGGAGTGCAATAGATTCTAGAACCTACTTTCAAAAGCAATAGGTGGCCTCACAGGGGACACTTCATTACCTAGCTCTGTCTAGATGGTCTTTGGACTCTTCAATACCTAGTGTCTCCTGGTGTCATCACATGACTAATCACATGGACTGTGAAAGAAGTAAATGTGTCTATGCACAGAGGGAAAGAGGCCATGAAAAGAAAATATATATATGTGTGTTACCTTGGGCAGCTAGTGCCCATGCAACATGACTATAATAATAGATAGGTCTGGCTGAAACTAATCAGATGTTTCATCTGGCATGTTACCATGGAAATTAAGATGTGACACATATCCACTGAGTAATTCTCTTGTGCTATTGTTCTACTAACACAGAAGATTTTTCTCACTGAGCCCCCATATAAGCTTGAGTAAGTGGTTAGATTGTTATCTGAACCTGTGCAGGTCTGATGAGTCTATCAATGAAACAGGTGGTTTGGGCAGATAGAACCCAAGCCTGTTATCTGCATCTTAGGTATTCAGACTCCTCTTCACAAGTATCCACTTATCACACCAACCTTTGGCTGGTGCTCCTCCTCCTAACATTTCTCTCCATGAGATGCAGCAAATATTCAGTTGAACTGGCATTGCTAGTAGCCATGACATTCACTTTCACCCTATTTGACCTAAGTCTAACATAGTCTAACCCTACCTCAATTAGATTAGACCCTCTATAATTCTGAAATTTGAAACCATCAGATTTGCTGCTTGGTCCCTTGTGGATGGATGTGGCTAACCCATTCAAGTTGAATGGTATGGTTTTCATTGAATTCCAAGGAGATTTCAGGGAGTTGGAGAGCACTGAAAGTAAAGCATGTCTTTTGATGTAATTTCTCATGGGTGGCAAGTCATGTGAAAAAGATAGTAAGGTGCCTTGTAATGTAGGCTATCCATGATACTGTAAGCTGTTGAAATGTCACATGCATCTTATCAG
>JBBPUK010000059.1:0-88617 GCA_038094635.1 Tylopilus cervinicoccineus | reverse complement strand
ATCCAGTCTATTTGGTGGCACATCCAGTGGCGCATCCAGCGCATCCAGTTTATTTGGTGGTGTATCCAGCACATCCAGTGGCTATGCACATTTCATCACCATTAAAGTCACTTATTATGCATGTTCTATTGCTAGAACATGCACTGTATAGGGCATGCATCCAGTGGCTGCATAGAGTGCATCCAGCACATCCAGCATGTCCAGACACATGAGAAAGACCAGACCCTCTGGTCCAGGAAGGAGAATATCAGAGATTCAGCACTTTTTGAGGATCACCCAGATGATGCCACTGCAAAGCCTCCTTGCCATCAACCAATCTCAAGCCTAAGCATCCTAAGCATGTGCAGCTTGCCAAGGAAGACAATATGATGATCAGCATAGGGTTTCATTCTGTGCTGTATACTCTCCCATCTGACACATGGTTAGGTCCTTGGTGGTGGACATGAATGGTGCTGTTCAGCAACATTGGTGGTTAGCTGCTCACCATGCCTCCAGGTCAAGTGGTGCAAGAATACCCTCACCAACCCTCTGGAGACCATCTTCAATCATATCAAAAATGTCTTAGACCAAGAGAATCACAAGCCCCTTGAGGCTTTATGTGTTATCAAGAATAAGCTGCCTGCTACCTCTACCGTCAACTCCTTCAGGCCTGACAACAAGTGCATGATTCACACAAGGTGTGGCCTTCTCAAGCAGCAGGGTCTTGAGAACACAGTGTTGATTGGAGATGGCGAGGATTTCTTGGGCCCATGTAGGGACTCTATGTAGCACATGACATACAGCATTCATATCATACTGTGATCCAAACACCTGTTTTTGGTGGGCTTACCCATGCTAACTGCTCTAGACCAAGAGGAGCAGACATCCCCCCACCCTCTCATCATTGGAAGGCCTGTTGTCAAGGATTGAACCCATGGTAGCCAAACGCTACCCATTCATTATGGGGGCCTTAGAAGTGGATCTCATTCCATTTAATTTACTTTTGGCCCCCATCCTCCACACAGCTTCTGGGTATATGGTGCACTACTTACCCCACTGCCATCAGCATTGCAACCCCACCCTCGCCCTTGTTGCATAGGAAAGGAAGGGGCAGCAGTGGCACATGTGCTCGCCATTATAGCTGCACCAAAATGGTGGGGAGTAAAAACCCCAGAGAATGCATTGTGTCATTTATTGCTACCATCATTGCTATCACCACATTGCCTTTGCTGCTGCCGTGCCCTTGTCACCATCCTCATTGCATGGCATAGGGTGGGTGGCAGTGCCTATGTGAAGTGCAGGGCACCCCCGATCAGCATACTGTCCATACTATAGGTGCAAGCCATTAGCTTTTCATCAGGAATCCCATTAGTCAAATGATCTGACAGAAGAGGGGGAGAAAACAACACCCATGTGGTGGGAGGTAAACCAAGCCCACCCAGCATGACGAGAGGAGGGTTGGCTAGATTTGTGTGTGAAGCTGAAGGGGCCAGGGTGCAGGGTCAGGGATGGTCTGCTTGCATCACCAACCCCCAAAGGAATGGCAGCAAGACAAGCCAACTGGGCCAAAGCAATCAGCATCTTTGCACAGCTGCTGCACCTGCCCCCCAGGCTGCCAGCTGTCCAGCAACGTACAACACCCCTAGCTACATGAATGCAGATAAATCAGACATGTTATGAACTCATCCAATGTACCCCAGCAATCGTCATCGGCACCCTCATCCACAAAACAGTATTCACCTGTTTTGCACATGGTGGTCAATATTTTCTAGAGTATTCTATCATTAACCCTTGATGGGTTACAAAATGTAGTAGAATAGGGGCTTCTTCTTATTCAGAACCCTAACTTCCATATTAGAAATCCTATTCTTGCTTAGCAGAGGTAAAAACCTCATATGCCAAGATTCATGACACTACCATTTGCCATTGCAAGAAAAGACAAATGTACCCAACTACAATTTGACACTTTGCAATGACATCATGATCAATTTACTAGTCACACTTGACCTAGACACAGAGATACAGCATAGAGGGGGAAGTCTGATGGGCATAAGTACATGGATGACAAAAAATAGCAGGAGAGATAGCGGTATGACAAGGAACAGCAGGCGTTCATACACGGAAAGGCCTCACCGACGCCGGCGTCGGACGTCCTCTCGGTCTCGGACGATTCAATCGCAATCCATCCGCAGGCCTGTTACCGATTCAATGGGCTATTAGTTTGTACATCCCCAGAGAGAAAAGGCGACACTCACGACATGATTGTTCCTTGTGAGACATTCACCGTGGTTGTGGCTCCAACGCTGGTGTTGTTACCAGTGGTCATGCTGTTCTCCTTATTCTCAGCGCCGTTCCGACCGGTGCTCTTCTTCGACCACCCCAATGTAGTACGCTGTGATACATTAGGACGAGACGCAAGTGCGAGGACACGTTGAGGTTTGTCTGGGGAAATAGGGCAATTCTTTGACTCTGGGGACAGCGTCAATGACACGTTCGGGTTGACCGATATTGGTTGCAATGCGTTGGAAAGAGGAGAGACATGCCGGGATGCGGACTTGTCGGCAGATGTAGCGAGAGAAGCCACGACCGCCGCACGCAGATGTTCCATACTAGGTGACGACGTGAACGACGTTTTGATCGTTCGAGGATACGGGGAGGGCCGGCTGCTGACCCGTGACCGTACGCGATGAGACCGAAGCTCAGACGGAAGTGGACCATAATTTTGCAGCGAATGTTCTAACATCGCTTGCATCCCTGATGGATGGCGTGGAGGGTTGAATGCTAGCAAAAACGTCAACCTCAAGGAATTACGCATGCGCTCACGCCACTTACATTGCATCGCGAAAGCCGAAAATGGCGTATCCAGCCACATACGTTTACTTTCCGTAACTGCGTCCTCTGCTTCATCCCGCAGAGCATAATATCTTCTGAGTGCAGTAATCCCTCGTTCGTCATCCCACAATGAAAATGAATCCACAGATGACGTTTCGGAATCGACGACGAACACTGGAAGTGGGTCCACCGTTTTTGTCGTAGCTTTGGCAAGTTTGGGCGTGTTAGAAATGGATCCCGGAATAGAATGTCCCGGGGAGCTGACGGGTGGTAAAGAGGACGTGAGTTCCTCCTCGATGGTTTCATACAGTGAAGTCCGTGACGCGCGAGCTTGGGATATACGTCGGCGGTGACCATGACCGCGTGCGGGAGGACGAGCACGATCGAAGACCACATTAGATACAGAATGTGTGGCGTTTGAGAGCAGGGCGTTCAATTGTGATAAATCGATGCTCGACAACGATCCTTCTGAGAACGAGGAGTAACCATCCGACGAGCAGAGTGGTGGTGTGTCTGCCCCTGAGCTCGACGTGCATGTACTCGACCTGGAGCGGTTGGCACAGCTGGGCCGAGTAAAAACGGGTATTCGGCCTACAATATGAGATGAATGCATGCACCGTGGGTCGTCCGTCGTACTCACATGATCCTGAAAGATCCTCACCATCTCCCATCAATGCCGCGTTCTCGAGGCTCTGCCGTTTGAGAAGGCCGTGCCTTGCACGAATCATGCGTTCGTCGCCAAACTTGAACGAGCTAGCGGTAGAGGCGATCGAAGGCTTCGTCTCAATAACGCGGGAGGTCTCAGGGGATCCGTGATCCTCCGGGTGAACATTCTTGATACGGTCGAAAACGGTCTCTGGAGGGTTGACGAGAATATTCTTGCGTCGCTCTCGCTCTACTTGGATGCATGGCGAACCACCGATCATGGACGTTACTGAGCGACGCCGTACACGGCCACCACCGAGCATCTAGTCATGTGTCGGATCAAAGTAACGAATGAAGAGTAAAACCTTACACTGATCATCGTGTCGTCCTCCTTGGGCGGGCTATGCACGCTCTGGATGCTCAGGCTGGAAATGGGACGATACCGAGGAGGCTTCGCAGCAGCATCGTCCGAATGCTCTTCAAAAAATGCCGAGTCCGACGGGGAGGCAGAATTCTGATGGCCAGTCTTCTCGAACAGCGAATCTGTCTTCTGAGAGTCGTATTGGCTGTCCATAATCGAGTCGTACGACATCCGCTTGTCGCATTCGCCCGAGTAAACTCCACGCACACTATCAGGAAGGCTTCTGGGAGGTGAGACAGAAATGGATGGTAAGGGCGAGGCATGCTCCTGAGCAGACTCGAGCATCTTGTCCCCCAGACCAGGCCGCCCAAGGTGCGCTCCCGAGAAATCACTGATGTCTGATTCGACCGAAAAGTTCGAGCGAGGTCGAGTCCAAGAAAAGCGTCTACAGTTGGCGTACGAGTGTGCAATACTGCTCATGCTCGTGCTTGAATTGCTGCGGCGATGGTAGGCAGAGTTGCGGTTCAGCAGACTAATGGGCGGACCGATGGACATGCCAGACTCGGGTCGACGACTGCTGCGATTGTAGGGGTGGACAAGTGACGCGCGGAAGTAAAAGCTTGAGGCATTGCTGTCAACTCTGCGACGAAGCGGTTCTCGGCGCATGAACGAGAATGTGTCGTCAACCGCAGTCGACATGGTAAACGAGAAATCGTTTGACGACGGCCGCTCCCGCAAACTCGGTAGGGGCGCGAGTGACCCATAATCGAAAGGATCTGAGGAACCAGCATGAAGGACATTACCGTAGGACGAAATTGAGGCGATACTGTAGACCGAGTCGTGTTTGCGGTGTTGTCTATCAGATATTGCACCAGACGGAGGATAGAACCCTGGGCGGCCATTATTGTATTCAAACCCTCGTCGTATCTCCGCAAATGAATCAAATCCCGCGAAACTCAACAGAGAAGAGTTGCGTTCACGTCCAGCACCAAGGAAGGAATTTCTAATGTCGCTTGTCTCGCGCTTCGAAGGAGAGTCGGAGTCAACCTGAGAACGATCAGGTACGGGGGACTCAAGCCGGATGGCGTGCGCGAGAATCGACTTCATCAATGAGCTCTCGTTGCCCGCGAATGAAACCATGGAAAGACATCTCGCAACCTCAGGGGGTGGAATGATATCTGAGAGCGTGAGCGGTGAGGTATCTTTCTGATTTGATGACAAATGCTTTCCACCAAACTTGAAATCGCGGTTGAGCTCGCCATCGGATGATCCAGACGCGACATTTCGCAATGCATGAGGGGCAATGATGTTGAGCAACTCCTCGTCCGACGCAGTGGCGGCAAAGTTATCCATTCTAGAACGCAAAGACGGCTCCATGTCGGCATCAACCAAGGAACCTCTTGGCGACAGTTTGCGAGATTCGCCATCGATCGGAAGACGAAACAAGCCCTCGCCCGCCTGTGACAACTCATCCTGTAGCGTGGGAAGTTTAGGGACGGGGGGAAGGTCCCCAAAGTCGTAACGGAGGTCGACCATGCCGGGAGTGCGGAACGCGTTCTCGAGCTGCTCGATGAAGCTGCGGCGATCGGATGCACCAGATTCGTTAAGCTTCTGCAACTCGCCAGTGAAATCGAACGACCTCTTGGTGTCGTCCTCGGACAATGTTCCGGTCTCTTCGACATCAGCGTGATGTTCACCCTCATTGACTATCGCGCGGAAACAAGGAACAGCAACCGCCGAGCGCTCTGGAGATGCACTGTTAAACACAGGTAGAGGCTCCTCCGGTGGCAAACCCGGGGATGAAAGCGATAGGCGTGTTGGTCGGCGATCGAATGACATAGTCTCATCATCCTCTTGATCCGAATTCGATAAGATGACCTGTAGTTCGTCGGGGATATCAGAGTCGGGATCGCTTCTGTCGTAGTTCTGCTCGGCGATATTGCCCATGGAACTACCCATAGTACCAGCAAGCCCAAGGCTGCGACGAACCTCAGGAACGATAAGCAGGCTGCCACCGTCATGTTCTGCATGAGGGGCCGAAGCAGGCCCTTTACAAGCACGGCCCTGTGCCTTCTTAAACACTGGTGAGGTAGCGAGGCTTCCATGAGACTCTGACTTGGAATGACCCGAACCAAATGTCAGAGCCGACGGGGAGCGATCGACTGGGTCGATAACAAATGGCGAAATACCCGAGGGAGCGTCCATCACTGTCTTCGATATTGGGAGACGAGTGGTCGCTGGGCGAAGTGCCTTGAAAACAGGGGATACATCTGCGACTGGCCCAGGCGTTGTCGTTCGCTTGCGAGTCCGGACTGTCTCCGTGCTATCCCGAGATTTGACCTTGATCGTACTGGGGGAAGGTTTCGAAGGAGATATGCCGGCGTTCAGGGTGGACCATGGAGCAATATTTTGACCGAGTTGGACACCGGCGCTCTTCGAGCCCCATTTCGCATAGGGCCTGAGGGAAGCCATTGAGGAGTTCGTGCGTCGTAGATCTCTTATTGGCCTCTCTGTTGTCGGTTGCTTGGTAGGAAGATAGTTTGTGAGCTGGTCCAATGAGAAAGGCGAACGCTCGCTCATCGACGTCGTCTCGGCACTCCCCGGAGTGGCCTCCAAATCAAGTCTGTTGATTAATTGAGCGAGGTCATTAGTGGCCGCGTCCAGGAGCGACATGACTGCATTATCTATGACGAACTTAGCAAACGTTGGAATCCAGACAACGTTAAAACCCACCATCGTCCCCTTCATAGAGGGGCCACGGGCGACTGCGGTCGACAGGTTGTTCCGATATCGGTCGGGGCCGCACACGCTTCAACGATGTCCCCACCGGCATGTTCTCTGCCTCGACTTCAGGTTGTCCGTCTCCATCTACAATTGCCTCATCCGTCGTGATGATAGGCGTTACCAGTGGCCCTTCCCGCTCATCTCCCTCACGCTCGGACACACCCCCGGGGAATATAGCCGAAAGCGGGGTCCTCTTTCGACTGTTCGATGACTTGGGGGCGGAACTCTTGGTGCTCTGGGGTTTCTTGCTCTCCCTCTTTTTCTTCTCCCTCTTCTCCTCCTTGGCCTTCGCTTTCTCTTTCTCTTTGTGCCTGGCCTCCTTGTCCTTCCGGCGGATTTCCTTCACTGTCTCCAACCCCGCTTCATCCCATCTCACCGAGGCCACTCCCGAGCTACCCGACGATTCACGAGAAATGCAAGACTTAGTCGACATCGGGCGGAGAGATGAGACCGTAGACATTGCTGAGCCGGACCGTTCCCGCGCAAGAATCCCACCGCCCAACTGACTTGCAGAGTCCACCGACAACCGATGGCTGGCTACAATGATAGACGATGCTGTCGACCCACTGCGAGCCGAAGGCAGCCGCATTGTCGATGGCAGACCAAGTCCCAAAATACTCGCCTTCTTCCCAAGAGATTTCGACTCGTGCTTGGAGGTAACGGGGCTGGCGGTCAACGTCCCAGCTTCGAAGCTGCTGCCGGAATAACGAATCGTCTCCTTTTCCTTTTCCTTACCCTTCTCTTTCTCCTTTTTCCTCTTTTTCTTCTTCCCGTCTGCGTTATCTTTGACAGGCACCAGGGCAGCCGCAGCCGTGTCGGGATTAGGTGTGTTCCTGAGTTGAGCCCAACTGCCAATACGGGCAAGAGACCGAACGGAGCGTATGGCCCTGAGGGCAACAGATCCTTTACTAGTTCCTGGTCCCGTAGCGTTAGGTGGTGGAATGGTCGCTAATGGCGGAGTTGGGACACGTAAGTGTTCCACAGGAACTTTAGAATGTGGTTCGCGAATAGGACCCGAGAGCAGGATCCCCGAGTCTAATGAATTGTACCGTGCACGGGTGTCGGCGGTCCTGTCAGTTGGCTGAGGGGCTAGGGAGTCGCTGAGCAAGGCGACTCAGTGGGTCAAACGTGAACAACTCACATTTGGTGCGCCCCTTCTCTTTTCCTTTATCCTTATCCTTGGAGTCTTTCCTTCCGCGGCCGATACTCCACCACTTCTGATTCTCGTCCGACTTTATCTTCTCCTTCCTCTCTGCCTTCTCCTTGGATTTCGTCACAGAAGGAACATTCGTCACCTCACCTAGTGTTCCCCATTCCAACCCGTCCAACGCAAGCCGGGACTTCTTCTTCTTCACCATCAAAATCTCCCCAATGTCGGGGTCGTTGGCGGGATCGACGTAAATTTCAAACCCCCCGCCTCCATTCTGGACAGACGCGCCTCCGACGCGCCTGACCACATCCGAAAAATCTTGTTCGCGTGCTTTTGCAGACGAAGAGGATGCGCTGAGAAGCCCGAGTTTCGACTTCTTCGGAACGAGACGCTTCCGTGATGCCTCTCCATTTGTGCTTGGCTTCGGTGCGATTGGAACAGGGGAGGCCTTGGAAGTTATCCACGGCGCGACTTGACGGGTGTCATCTGCTGAGTTGGCATCGCAGGGAGTGGCAGTGGTCAAGCGAATGGTCGGGATCTGTGGTTTAGATGCAGGTGTAGTGAGTGGAGATGGAGACAGCGAGCGAACAGTATTCGTCGTAGGTCGTGAAAGCAATTGCAAGGGCATTAGTCAATAAAAAACCGTTATAAGCAGTGGTGAACCGTAAAACCGTGTCGATCGTCGAATCGTTATAAACAAAGAAGCGTTCGATATTCGAAAGCAATTAGACGGTTAGGATGGGAAACGATAAGAAAGTGAGGAATGTGTGTACGGTCGTTAAATCTAAAAAGTTGTTGGAGATCTTGAATAAACCTTGCTGGATCGCTGGCGCGAAGTTAATATTGTCGTGTGTTGAAAAAATCGTGAGCAGGAAGAACTCGTTGATTCCTGGAGTCAGCAAACCGAAATGAGGTCTGTGTTTCCGTCCGTAAGTATGAAACCAACATGCACTAAAGACTGACCTGAAGCAATGAAGCAAATTACTTACGGTCGTGAACAACAAGGTTTATGGGGCGACGACAGCAAGGACCTGTTCCCGTCGATATTGTTGGCTGCGACGGCGCAAGAAGAGAACAATATTCAGACTTGGTTCGGGCTGTACGAACTCGAACTTGTTTGTCCTTGTAGGTGTCGATGCAAACAACACGTAAATAAAACGCGTCCCAAAAACACGGCACGGGACCACAGCGCCTATGGTATGTACAACAGTCCCATGACATC
This sequence comes from Tylopilus cervinicoccineus, assembly GCA_038094635.1. Taxonomy (NCBI): domain Eukaryota; kingdom Fungi; phylum Basidiomycota; class Agaricomycetes; order Boletales; family Boletaceae; genus Tylopilus; species Tylopilus cervinicoccineus. The sequence continues at coordinate 79,644 of JBBPUK010000059.1, read as the reverse complement.
GAACGCAATTACAGTAGCGCCTATAACTAGTGTTCTGGTGGAGCGAATGTATCGATGGTACAAACGAGGATGATTTATCGCGGTTTTACAAGCCCAAAGCATAGGACAATCCGACTGTTGCGTCAACTATTGTCAACTATGCGCTCTGTACCGTTCTCGTAGAGTCGTATGATAAGGAAGGCGAGGACATAGACCTAACGACCCGCGTTCCCTTGTCAGATGAAAGCGGTAGCGACTGCGATGAAGGTGGCCTCGCCCCCCTCGCCGCCAGGCTCTTGGCGTCGAGCCCAAGAAGTCGCAAGAGGACGCAAGGGGTGTTGAGATCACTCTCGACGAGAACATGATCGTTACCCTTGATGCCTGGGTGTTGGTAGGCTACAAGCGTATCGAGCGGAAGTAGACTACGTAAGCGACCTATATAAGTCGCTGACTTGGAAATATTCAGTGCGATGAGATATGAGAATGAATACGCAGAATTGAACTGGCTAGCAGACTGGCGAGCGATCTGAGGATAGGAGGAGCCTTATATCTACTTAGTTTATATACGAGCAGTAGCTATTTGTTTTTCTGAGTAAGTCGAGACTCTCGGCTGATCGGCTTGCTATCACGTGCTTTATCTTATCTAGCCGTAGTCTCAACACTGGGTCAATCCGGACATGTTCAGGGAGGACCCTCACCATAGCGCAACCCTTGTGTGAATGTTCAATGTGGAGCTTTTTGTTTGTTTATCGTCGAGTGAGGCGCGTGCCTCTTGTCGGATACTTCCATCTTTGGTGTATGGGCGGTTTGTATCGTATGGTTGGCGAACTAAGCATATCTGGATGGAGTTTGGCTCGAAGGCAGGTCTAGTTGGGTGGAACATGAAGCTTAAGGACTCGATGCTGCTGAAGCCTGGATACAGTCCTCTATTCACGATGCATGTAGTATATGTTACATTCTACCTACAATGATCATCCCTTCGCAATTAATATTTTAATGTATATGTAAGCCATTTTGATAGACGAGAAGATAATTTAAAGACAGGATAGGACGGCCGAGGGTCTCACAAATCTAAGAAGGAAACATATTTCTGATCCACCGATGAAGGCCGCAGGGGATGTGCTTTAGAATTCGAGTGAGGACTGCCGGGGGATGAACGAGGGGACCCAGGCGACGACAAGGAACTCGTTGTAGAAAGCGGTTTGCTCCAGCGAAAAGAGAAAACTCGCCCCTTTCCGGGGTGACCCGTTGTAGCTTCCTCACCGGACGAAGGGCAGGATTTCACGGAATTGATGCTCGACGCTACAGCGCTGCCGACACAGCTGTCCTGACTACGTCGACAGGCTGAATCTAAGTTGCTAGCGCCCGAGGAACACGTAACACGACTTGTCCTAGGATCGTGTGCATTCAGCCCATATCTGATAGCACCTGGAGTTCGTCAAGATTAGCCGCACCTATTGTCGAGGTTTCTATCTTCCCTGTCACGTGTTTGTGTGACATCAGTACCACACTTGGAACCCTTTTCCCGGCCCTTGGTTGTAAAGAAACGCCTTTTTGGCGCGGTGCTGACGCCTTGTGAGCGAGACCGTCGTCGCACGCCAGATATATTACCGGACCCGCCACGACCGGATGAGCGCTGGGCAAAACATAAGGTTGGCAAATATGAGCAGTCCGGGATGACCTACGACCAGGTTGGAGTCGGCATGGACTTTCCTTATCCACTGTTCGTACCGCACCTGCATGGCATTGTGTTGACTGAGGATAGAAGCTGTCAGAGGATGGGTCTCTAGATTAGATGCCGATAGTTGAATATTGCCAGAGCCACCGCGCCCACTAGACGTGAATTGTCTGTTTTCACCATTTCGGCGTTCGGTTGGTAGCTCTGAACGTTCGGATCTTTTGTCCGAGATGGACGAACCACGACGTTCTTGCGGCCAAACGGCAGGCAGGTAGTCGGAGCACTCGCCATCCACGAGGACTTGCGAACGTCGAATGTTGCCTGACCCTCCTCGTCCAGACGAAAGCTACAAGAGGGATAATGAACAAACCACGCACATATGAAAAAGGAAAACAGTCGAACGCACATACGAGTCTCGTTTTACCGTTGGTGACGGTAAACATTCGTGAGGAATCACATTGACCGCTACTTGAGCCATGCGAGACTGAATGCCTGCAGGAGAGCGGGTTTGCAATAACGAGTGGGGTCAAAATGAGTGCATTCCTTCTCCGGGGAAGTTTCGGGGGCAGACATAAATGGTGGATCGAAGGCGGGAGAGATCCAGATCTGCCCAAAAGATGATGCGAGGATTTTGCTATACGTAGGCACAAATGAATCATTTGGACGGGCGTTTGATAAGCATTCCTGTGATATCAGCAGGTTTAGGTTCTGAAAAAAATTAGCAGACGAGCCCCCACCAATGTCTGCCGGAATGCTTATCTATCTGAGTCGGGCCCCTTATCGACCACCAATTAGGGTAAGTATGTAGTAAATCTCAATTGGGAGCGTACGTACTTACTTACTCATTGGGAATAGCACTGTAATGAAGCACATGGTCGTGTTTTGACTGAAAAATAACCATATGCTGTGGGGGCCTATCAGAGTATACAGCACCTACGGAACACACGCCAGCTGTGCGCTCTGATGCCTGGCAGGATGGACGTGAAATGGATCTGTGTCACCAGTCGAGATCCGAACCAATTGTCCTAGGGTAACCAAACTCGTCACCATCAAGGGTTCAAAACGTTTCTCACCATCATCGATGCTGATGCTATACTCAAGTTTGGGGAATAAGATTCTAGAGCGTATAGCCTCCAACCCCAGTTCAAACATGGTCACATGGCTGTCCGCGATAAGCACGTCGAGTTGATATATGGTCACAGTTCGAGTTTGGTATATATACCATGCATCAGCATACTGGCTGGAGAAATAAAGGATGCGAAACATACGATTGCAAAGAACTTGTTATTGCTCGAACTCATGCAGGTATTCTCAGGCGCGGTGGCGGCAGTATCAGTCTTAGTTACGTGCATGGCATTGGTGGTTCATCCGAGTGACGTATCTCCTGGGAAATGGTCAAATCATTATTTTGCACCTATCCGGCACGCGATACCATTAGTTCAGCAGGAAGGCTCGACGACGCCTGGGAGTGAACGAAGGCTAATCTTACATAAATTAGGAGTCAGCATTGTCTCACACGACAGGTTTCTACGTGGGAATGACAACCATATGATCCCAACTCGACAAAGCCTTGGTGTTGAATATGGACGAATTGGTCTGAACCACTGAAAGGGATTAGGTTGAGGTTCCGTGAGAGCGACTCAAACACGTCCTTCAAATATTGCAAAGGGACGGTGGATGCCGTTCAAGACTGAATAATCATAAAATAAATTTTTCGTTGTCAAACGGGCAAGAAGGCTCGAATGCGGAACCGCACCTCAAGTCAAATATGGTAGGTAAAGGAAGCGGGAGGATGCGGTCTCGAGCCTGCGAAAGCTCTCGTCAGGGTGCTACCCCTACCCCGACCGCTTGCCCGTCTGAGACCGTTTAGGGTGCTTCTGATTTTAAACCCTAGCGAGGCCGTTGACCAAAAGCTACATAGTGTTCCCGTTACGACGAGGGCGCGACGCCGGATAGATGGGTTGCAGTGTAGGTAGAACAAGTGGGGAGGAGGGAGACTTCCTGCTCGACCAAGTCTATATACCGGGTGGGCACAAGGCCAGACATGGCCGATAACACCCACAAGTCGTTCGGGTGCTGAGGGTCCTCTCGGAGATCCCTGATGCACTTTCTCGCTGCTATGTGGGATCGCTCTTCGCTGTCCGTAAAGGATTCGACAAGCGACACAGACGGGCATGTGTCCGCTGGACGATGCAATGATGAACGACTTAGTATATTGGTCCCCCACATGGTTACATTGTTTTCAGGCCGTCATTCAGTCACGGTTATTGATTCATTCGTTATGAAATATAATGGTGTGAGATTGGTTCTATGGCACGATGTAAGAGTCACTAACCGAAATCGAGAAATCATTAGCGATGGCCGGATGGTGAAAACCCACAAGGAGCGCGGACTGGAGTCAATCGCGACACGAGGGATACGAAAACCGTGGCACGACAGCATAACTATTGGGACAAACCACTGGCCATAACGCAAAGGATGGCTCGCGACTTGGGCCAGCATTGAATGCGATAGATCCAAAAACTCCTACCTCGACACAACCTCACATCGTAAATTTTCAGTGCTTGCGAGCCGTTACAGTGGTCATGATTTCCCTCCGACCGCGTACAAGATAGGTGGTCAATAGAATAAGGGTTGGATATTAGCGCAAAGGTAAGTCGGGGCAAGTCCAGAAAAGGAGAACTGGCTGACGGAGGAGAGCGATGACAGTTTCACAAAGTCCTTGGAATTGCCTATGCCTACTCCGGTTGTGTTGCTAGCGCACGAGATGAAAAGGATGTTACTATCTGCGATTAGCGGAGAAGATGATCATACGGGCACGAGCCCAGAACGCCCTCCTCATGTCCACGGAGGCGAACATGTGAACCACTCACTCTATCAGTAGGCCTTGGTCCTGGGGTTATCATGACTGCTCCGCCAGATTGCAACCACTACTACACCTTGGACGTTTGTGCCACCGGCATAAATTGCTAGATTTTGGTATGAGAGGGAGGTCGGGCTGAGGGAGCGCTGACCCGATACGGAACCACCTGAAGCGCCAGTAATTCTCTTGCCAACCGTCATGATAATGTATCAGCTGCAGAGTGCGATCCGACCTGTCAGTTTCGTTACGGGTGCACCCGACGTTCCGGAACTCGACTGCGACGAAACTCAGTGGTCGGATAGCAAGGATGCGCGGCTCGCAGCTGAGCAGACGCTAAGCATTGTGCTGGTGCAGGCAGGCCAAGGTGGGTCTCTCACGAGCTGATGTACGTGCGCGAACAAGAAAGGTAAGAAGCAACGGCTAGTGCCTTAGCCGAAGTCGGCTGGAGATCGTATGACATTTTCTTTTCGAGAGGTTCAAGTTGGGGGAGAGTCGGAGGCTCCGATAGTTTTCCTGCTTCCGCCCTTCGTTGTGCCCGCCATGTCGACGCTAGAAACAGTGACCACCACCTCCTCATCTCTGTCCACCGTCGAGCCCCTCGACGACCGCGGCAGCGCCGTCCGCTTCGAGACACAGTGCGTCGTCATTCCGGATCTTGCGTACCGTTCGCGACGACCAAGAGTCGTCACAAAGTCGTATACCCTCCCGCTGTGGAAGAGACGAGCGTCGTCCCCGTGTCCTATCTCTGCACCACCGGAAGATGTCTCTGAGGAGAATCAGTCTCATGTTGTGCTCCGGGTGCCTCTTCCAACGTGCGTCTCTTGACCCTCGTACATTGTATACATGCACCTCATTCAATTCTGTTGCAGTCTTTCGCTTAAGCCTCACTCGACGGCTCGCCCTCTCGATCACACTCCTCTCCCGCCTTGTCTCGTACACCGTGCTCGGCCTTCAGGTCCCTCTTGCGCCGGCACCTCCTCGCGTACTCGTGCCTCGCGGCAGCCCTCCCCCTCTCCTTCCCGCCCGGACATCGTCACGGTTCCCTTACGTCCGTGTTGTACAGCATGCCAGTCCATCACCGATGCCGCTCTCGTCGGTGGCGACGCGTGGCCAGAGCATTTTTCGCGTGCTGCCTCGAGGCGCCGGAGCGTGAGCGCAGATGGCACTCCTCGTACTATTACCGTCGCGGGAAGTGCCGCTTCTGCTTCCTACGGCACTCTAGCACTCTCGATCAACGTGGACGAGATAGACAAGCGTCGGCGATCGAGCGGTTCACCGACCAGCCGGGAGACGCCGTCCGACGATGCAAAGACCGAGGAAGGATGCGGAGTACCGTCTACTCCGCGTATTCCAGAGGAAGACGAGGACGAGGACGAGGACGAGAACGAGTTGTTTCCCCTTCCATCTCCGAAGCGAACACCGTCTACATCGCCTGCGCCAAGTCCAGCTGGATCTCTGTCTTCCCTCATAGTCCCGCAGGCTAATCAAAATTGCGTCACCAGTCCCACACCTTCATCTTGCTCAGGAGATTCTGCTGGCCTATCCTCGACCAAGCGACACTTTCTGGCGCCCCCACCTTTTTCATCATCGTCGTCTCTCAGTCTGCCCAAACCCTCTGAGTCGACAACCGACCTAACCCTAGCCGAGGATCCACCCCGTGTTCCATCGCCCAATCTATTGTCTACACTCCCCTCCCTTTCTGCTCGCTCTCATCTCCGGTCGCCTTCGCCTCACATTTCATGTGTCCCACCAACCCCGACAGATCCACTGTCCGCCAAAGCACCGGGATCCCCATCCCCCAAGTCCATGATGGTAACTGCACCTATCGGGCTACCCTCATCTCCCGACCTCTCACAGCCGTCGACCTCTCCCCGTCATTCACCGACACATGTACGCTTCCCATGGCGCACTAGGCGCTCTGTCTCGACAGACGTCATTTCATCCACACCTTCATCGACCACGCCTCTGTGCTCACCCTCGACCTCACCCACCTCTCTCCCTTGCCCGAATACAAAGAGATCGTTCTCGAAGTCGACTTCACGGCATATTATCTCGGACATGCTACGTGGAGTTGGGGCGATGGGCTCGGGTGGCATAGGGTCCGGGATTTGATCTAACCTATCTGGGATTCTGTTCTGACTCAAACGTGCGCTGCCTGTTGTTCACTCGTCAATGTATGCAATCAGGGTTCAACCCAGCGCTTTAGCGGACATTCGCCTAGGTCCGTGCTTCATGTATCAATCAATGTACCAGAGTCGCAGAGTCGCGGACTACCGACAAATAAATAATACGGATTCTTATATAGTTTCATAAGTCTCTGGGTATCAATAATATTGTTGCTGCAATAATAATATTGTTACTGCAATCAATGTATCATCATGGCAAGCCCTTGATCGAAGCTGTCGGCTGGTAGTTATGTAACCGACATCCTGTGGAATCGGATCTGTGACACTATGAAAATGAGCCGACCAATAACGTTGGAAGCAACCCACACCTACATGTCAAGTAATTCTAAGTTGGCGAGTTCCACGGACGAGGCATTGGTATGTACAGCGCCGGTCAATGGGAGAACACTAGATCAGGGTTGCCGATTAGTTAGAAGCCAAGCGCTCCTCGGTTAGCGGTAGAATCCAAGATCCGTACATTGGAGCGACCAAGACACGAGCCCAGCCTTGCCAGGGTGGTTTGGCTGGTTCGATCAAATGTTCGCGCCTAGATAGACCAACCTGTACGTATGGAACGTGTCGAGCCCTGACCGGTCTGAACGTTCGAAACAGCGGAGCGAAAGGCGCTCCGGTGGTGTGTCACAGGTCTGACACCCGAAGAATGCCGTTTTTTTTTAGACGAACGGGACAACTGCCATCACGGCGCGAGGGACCGGATCTAGGTAGTTCGCCTTGTCCGTCGGACTGCCCCGAGCCCACCAATCGAATCGCGAGAATGACCCTGACCAGTGGGGCCAAGAGCCTTATTGGCAGAACTAACCTAACTCCCAAGTTTCCAATGAGGACTTGGCTGCTTGCCAACATTGGACAAGGGGTATAGATGAATCCTCGTTTGGACCGTTCGGTGCCATATACGAGAGGAACGCAGGCGGAACTGTTTCCGGCGAACAGGAAGCTTCGGACGAACGGCCACGGAATCAATCACGGGACGAACAACGGGCGCGGGGCCGCATGTACTATTTGCGTGGGAGTCTTCGTCGATGAAAGTATGGCTCGCGACTGACAGGCAAGTACAGATCCTAAAACCACGAGTGTATCAGGGCCTATAAATTCTCCGGGGAGTTAAAATCTGGGATGTGGCAATGTAAGAGCAGAACTGCATTCATAATAAAGTTGTTCCACGACCAGAGTTCCGTGAAGTCCAAGGCTGTCGACGAGAGGGTACGTATCCTATTTTAGCACGTTTGAGCTTTTACGGCGACTTTGCCAACAAGATATGCACGAGAGGGGTCCGAAAGCGAAGGAATCATGTGGAATAAATACACCCTGAACGCGGAGTCTATCAGGAGTGACATGAGGAGAGAATCGAGAGGAGACAGACGCGACATGTCGTACAACGCTCGACTGCTAGCTTGTCCTAACCGAATCCCAGCACTGCTGTGAGAACAGTTGCACCTCATTCACGAGGTAGCCATGCACTCTCGGTGTCCTCCATAACTTGACAAATCCTAATCACCTGGGAAAGAATTAGTGGGTGAGACACCTTGATTGTCGCTCAATAAAATGCACTCCACACATACATGTTGTACTGCTGGGGCCAAAGGCCGTCTCCGTGGTCACCCGGCCGGTTCTTGCAGATACAAACCTACCTCGGCACTATTGTCAGGCGGCGTACTAGTAGATTCAGAGAATCGTGGTGATACAAAAGTTCTGGCCGGCGAGCATGATTCGCCGCCACACGCATGCTAAAACCTGAGGGTCATAACTTATGATTAATCAGTGGGTCAGTGCGAGACACGTGACTCGGGTCACCATCACCATTGACGTTGACCGCATCGCTGGGTAGTCGATGATCGCCATCGCATGAACCATCCGTCTCGTCGTCTCCGTCCTCGAGCAGTTCATCCGAAATCATGTCTGGAATAATGGGTTTCTTCAACTCCAAGTTTCCCCCAACAATGAACCCACGCGACCGACCCTCCGATCCTCTGTCTCGTCTCCGCTTCGCCCTCGAAACAATGCCCGGCTCACGCAAATACGTGTTTACCCCCGCGACTCGTGCAGAGATCCTCTCAGAGCTTTACGACGCTTTCTGGGGTCCGTACGCACATCTCTTCCTTCCACTCTCCAACTCCAGTCTCCCGATGCACGCTACGCTCGCCCAGGTCCAGGCAGAGCTTAGCTTTGCAGGCGCGGGCTCAGAAGATCCGATCGTGCCTGGCCGTCCTTGCGGTCATATATTCACCAAAGGAGAAAGCTGTTTCCGATGCAAGTGAGCATGACCCCCTTCTCTTTCTCCGCTTCTCTCATTCTCTCCCTTTAGGGACTGTGCCCACGACGAAAGCTGTGTCCTTTGTAGTCGCTGCTTCCGTGCAAGCTTGCACAAGGACCACAACATCAGCTTCTTCATCGCACAACAGTCGGGTGGTTGCTGCGATTGCGGTGATGTTGAAGCTTGGCGTCACGACATTCAATGTCCCTTCCATCCCTTCCTCCACGACATTGATCATACCTTTGATTCCTCTGTATCCGCCCCAGACACGACTCCGAGGCTACCTCTGAGGACCATATCCGACATAGACATACCCCCTGTTCCTCGTTATCCGTTCCGTGCTGCCTTCCCTCAAGAACTCAGGGAAAACATGGGTCGTACCATCGGTTATGCCCTTGATTTTCTTCTTGACACCCTCGACTGCTCTCCGGATGAACCGAGTGTGCCCGCAAATGAAGCCGACCTTCGGCTACAGCCCACTGCGGACCCCATGCAGAAGGACCAATACTCGGTCATCATATGGAACGACGACAAACATTCGTTCGATGAAGTAATCCAGCTCATCTGCGATACAACGAACCGTGATCGCAAAGAAGCGACTGCGATGGCACACACCATTGACGAGCATGGCCGTGAGATCATCGATATGAACACGAATGTCCCTCGCCTCCTAGAGATTGCCCAGGTCATCTCTAAAATCGAAATAGGTGTAACCATTCGGCGTGCATACGACACCTTCAGAGAGCAGGTCGTCGTGGTTATCATCGAATGGCTCCTTGACCTGACGCGGAGCAGACTCGGAACAGATACGCTCATCATCCGCGAGGTCGTCGCAGCAGAATTGCTCTCTCCTCGACGCCACGAAAGCACCACTTTTGGTTCAGCATCTCACATTCCCGAACTCCCCAACGAGGTTTCCAATCCAAGTAGGATTGACTGGATGTTTTTGTATCATGCTCGGCTCTGGAAGAAACCGCGTATCAGCTTGAAGGAGATATATGCATCTGTCCTCACTCTATCCCACCCCCATAAACTCGCTATAGGTCTGGCCTCTCCCAGTGGAACGTCCCCAACAGCTAAAATTATCCTTAGGGAGCCATTTTGCCGCCGTGTATCCGCGCATCGTAGATGCCTATCTCCTTGTCGACAGGGAAGCAGAAACGTCCATTAAATACTTTGCCCTCCAGCTCTTTACTGTTCCATCTGTCGCAAGTCATATTGTGCGGTACCATGATCTTGTAACACGTTTGCTCGACATCATCATCAACTTCTTCACGAACCAAATCGTCAACAAACGCATTCTTAATGCTCCGGAGAACGCGCCTGAGGTCGCAGAACTGGATGTGGATAGTGTCCCGTTCAAATCCAAGCGTTTCATGCCGGTTTTCAGTGACCTTCGGTATCTTTGCCACAATGAACCCGTCCAGCAACTTATCGCCCGTAATCCTTCTTTCATTCGCAAGTTCGCCAAAGTGTGCCAACTCTTCATGTGCGTCCATCCCAATAAACGCGCGGCCACCAATCATGTCGAATACGAGACGGACGCGTGGATAAGCGTGTTTAATGTCACGCTTTCCCTATCACGTGTCATCAAAGTTTACGGAGAGGCTTTTAGCTGGGCGACGCCTGCACAGTTCATCAAAGCCATCTCGATAGTCGTTGAGGATATCTTGTCAGTATGCACGCTGGAAAACGACAAGCTCGACAAGAACAAGTTCTCAAAGCCGGCATACCACGACGTTCTCTTCGGCGATGTTGAATACACCATCGTGGATTTCGATGTTTTAGAGGGCTGGGTCAGCTTCCATCACTCATTGCACTGGCTTTTGGCGGAGCTGCTGAAGAGTGTCGACATTCTCTCAGAAGAATCGCTGAGTCAAGTGAACATCGCGAGTGTGCGGGACCTGTTCATGCGAATCGCGACGGAAGACGCTATCCTCACACTAATCGATTTTCCCTTGCGAGGTAGGCTCTCGATATCCTTGTTCCGACCAGGACTTTAATTTGGTTTTGCAGTGCTTGCGATGGTTGCCCAAATCCGCTCTGGGCTGTGGGTCCGCAATGGCTTCCCGATACGTGGTCAATTGTTACATTACCGCGATTTCATGCTTCGCGAGCTGTGCTATGACCAAGACCTGTTCATCCTTCAAACATCCCTCGTCATTCTGGATCCAAACACGGTCATCGTGAGCATTCTTGACCGCTTCAGGCTCCTCCAATTTTTCCGCGGAGCGGTGATCCATCCGACTTATGAGGGCCCTCAATTGTCCAGCATGGTCGAGGAGGTATTGTATGTCATTATTACCCTCTTGACCGAAAACGGCAGTGCAACCAAACTGCCTCTTCCGGTTGCCGTTAAGCGCGAGATTATCCACGCGCTTGCGGCAGGACCATGCACTTACACCGACCTCGTGAAGCGTGTTTCTGAGCGCATGGCAGACGACATTTGCTTTGAACACGTGCTTAGAGAAGTTGCCAACTTTAGAGCCCCAGAAGCGACCACAGATACAGGCACCTACGAGCTCAAAGATGCGCTGTATGACGAGGTCAACCCGTTTTATTACCACTATGCTCGAAACAGACGTGAAGAAGTTGAAGCGGTGCTCAAGGCGCGGCTGAAGAAGAAGACGGGCGAGGCAGATCCTGTGATCGTGCCGAAGCCAATTGGCATCGAGACTGGTCCGTTCTCGATCTTACCTTCCCTCTTGGAATCGGAGGTACTCCTCCAAGTGATGTTCTACGCGATCTACAACATTCTGGTGTTGACAGAGGCGGCGGGGACGACACCGCCCTCCGCCGAGGCGATTCTCGATCAAGCGTTTTATCTTGTTATGATCGCCCTCGTGGAGCGCCCGTCGGTATTTAGTCATCTGTCCGCGCTCAAGTCTTTTGAAGACGGCAAGAATTTGATCGATATCATCTGTGCGATGGAGCACGCGGAACATTTTAAGCCCTACGTGGCTCGGGTAGGATGGATTTTAGGGGTGATATCCAAGTTTGTTCCAGAGGAGGTGGTGGCGCGTCGCAGGGTCGTCACGGATGTGGAATCTGGTGCGGATGCTGAGACCCTTAAGAAGCGGGCAGCGAAGGCGCGTCAGGAGGCGATCATGGCCCAGATGAAGGCGCAACAGGCGAGTTTTGCTATCAACTTTGAGGGTGTGGATGAAGAAGAAGACGAAGAGATGGAAGAGGCTCCCGAAGAGTTGGTGCAATATGGATCCTGTATCGTGTGTCAAGAGGATCTCAACGACTCGAAACCGTGGGGGACACTCGGGCTCATCCAGCCTAGCCGTTTACTCCGGAAACACCCCGATAGCCACAGCACATATCTCAACGGGCTGATGGGGATGCAGCCCTCGCTTGATCGCAGTTCTCGGCAATTACAACCGTCGACTTTCCCGTCCGTGGACGTAAATCTTCACGAAGACGTCACTCAGTTTGGCCCCAGTTTTGATGGTTTCCCCGCTCAATACACGCGCTTTGGCTTGCACACGTCCATGTGTGGCCATATGATGCATATGGAGTGTTTCCAAGTCTACAACGCCTCCGTTCGTCAACGGCAACGCTCACACGCGACACGGAACCACCCGGAGAATATTCTTCGCAAAGAATACATCTGTCCACTGTGCAAGAGTCTAGGCAACATCATTCTTCCTATCTCTCGGCCATCGACGCTCCCGGTTACTACCATCCCGTTCCCAGACTGGATTCGTGCGGTGGGGATATCGATCCTCAAGTCCAAACCAGATACAGCGATGGATTCCTTGCAGTTCCGGAACGGTACGGGCGAGTTCGTCTTTTGGAGCGCGCAGGATCCCAACTATCCCGTGCAACTTCGGCGCGGGGAAAACTTTGAGACACACAAAATGTTGGACAGCATGATGACTTCAGTCAAGGTCCTCTCGCAGCAGACACGCCATCTACGAGAGAGACCGGAGCCCGAGCCGGGTGAGAGGGGTTCAGGAATTTATCTGCCGGAGGAGCTTATTGGCTACACGATCTCCTCGATCGAAGTTGCAACACGTGGCATGGGTGCGATCTCGAACATCGCGGACGGCCTGACGGAGACGCAAGTTCGGATGGTGCGGTCTCTGCTCGGATGTTTGGTCTCATTAGCAAAGATCGAGCTGGAAGGACGACCAGACGATGGGAAGGAGGCCGTGAAGCAGGCCATCGTCAAACGCCTACTTCCTGAGTGGAGCAGGACGTCTCTCACGTCGTATTCGTATCCCTTGCTTCTCCGTGATCCATTTACGGTGCTCGTCGAGACGGCTGCGGTCGCTCCAGAGATGCTCCAGCACGTTCTGGTGCTATGCTACTATGCGTGCCTGGCGCGTACCGTTATCGGAATGGTCTACGTCCTGAATAAGGCACGGTCTTGCAATTCTATCCAGGTTGCCTCGCGAAGCCACGCAGACCTATTTGGCGACGTTCGGATGTTTTTCATGTCGGTCGTCCGCCATTCGCCCGTGTTCGAGCACACAGCGACGCTCGTATACGAAATGTTTGGCGAAGCTCGAATTGAAAAGCTGTTGTACGCATTCACGTTACCTTTCCTCCGGCGCGCGGCCATTTTGTGTCGTTCCGTTCTCCCGAATGCATTCCCAACACCGTCGGGGGGTGCTGCAGATGAAAGCGAGTACTGGCGCCTTCTCACACTGCTACATATTCCCCCGCTATCGGAGCTGCCGAACCAAGACACGCTCCAAAATGCGCTCTCTGGGTGGTGTGCACACTATGGTCATTCCCATGCGGCATCGCAGCTCAACTGTGGCGTGGTCCTAGACTATCCCGCTATCTACCGCCTCGCACGTCTTCCCATCGTGCTCGACAACCTGTTCAATGGGCGCGACAAAGTGATGCGGTGTGCGCGGTGCAATACCGTACCAGTCGACGCGGCTATCTGTCTCATATGTGGTACGATGTGCTGTATGCTCAGCCACTGTTGTACGGACGCCGACTCGAGCGGCCGAGGGGAGTGTAACATGCACATGCGAGAGTATGTCGAACCATTCTCGTTCCCACTTGTGCTTTCACTAATGCTTCGGTGTGCACGCTACGCCTGCGCTGTGATTGCCATTATAGGTGCGGCGGCGCGATAGGACTGTATTTCGTCGTCAAGCGATGTTCGTTGCTTTATCTCTACGCCAACAATGGGACATTTGCGCAGTCACCGTATTTAGACGTACACGGAGAAGTCGATATCTCGATGAGGTGCGGTTTACGTGCTCGTCATCCTGTGTGTTCCCGATTCTCAATCTGTGCGCTCTTTTTTTTTTTCATAGACGAGGGCGGAGACAGTACGTCCACGGTCCGCGGTGGGAGGAAATACGAAAAACGTGGCTTAACCATGGTGTTCCAACGGCTGTCGCACGGAAACTAGAGAGCACAGTCGACAGCGGTGGATGGGAGATGCTGTGAGAATGGGCATGGTCCGCCCATCCCACCAAATGAATAGATAGTCTCATATTTGTGTCTGTATTAGCCACAATTTTTTTGTACTCGGACAAGATGCGCTCGCATTGAAAAAAGTGGTGTCAAACTGTGCGATCGTTTACGCGCACTAGAAGGGCGCACTTGAGCCTGTAGACACTTCGCGCCAGCCCGAGCACGTCGATCGTTTCGGGGATGGTGGGACCAGTCTGAGGGGGAATGAAGCGGGTTAAAGAATGGGGTAGAAAGCCAATAGGTAAACGAAGGACGGACCTTCAGCGCGGTCAATGCATGGCGAAGCGCCGTCATGAAGAGTTTTTGCTTGAGCCCAGTCGCGTTGCAGGCGGCGTGGACAAGCGATGTGAGATCGGAAACGCCACCCGCGTCTGGCATGGCCTCCAGGTGGCGCAAAGTAACTTCAAGCGCACGACCTGCAGCTCGGATGAGAAGGGAAGGTAGGTGAGTTCAGGCGAGGTGTGACACTCACGATAATCGTCATTCGATATCGAGTCGCGCATGAGCTGCGCCTCGGCCGTCGAATACTCTGGATCGACGAAAAAGTATGGAGCTAAGCTAGGCACGTCCTGTGTGTTGGTTATCCGTCCCTGTTCACACACGGGAGGGGTCGTTTTAGCTGATCATCGAAGTGCAGGACGAGATTCCAAACTTCACCTGCAACACATGGATGACCCTGGCGATATATTCAGGATTCGTGTGTTGGCTGTCGAGATACGTCAAGCAAGGGTGGCATTCAGCGCCATCCTGCACGACCTACCTAGACGGGAAAGAAACCTGTACGAGATCGTGTATCTTGTGCGCATGATGCAATGTTCCTTGGTCATTCTTCCAGCTGCGCATGATATGGTGTTTGTTGAGGTATTCGAGTTTGGCAGGCTCCAGGACTTGTCGCCGATGCGTCAATGACGCGAGATCAAACTTTCATCGGTCAGCCAATGATTCACTGGGAGTGAGATATTCGAGACACACCTGTTCGATGAGCTCTGGCAGCGTCAGGATGGCCGTGCTTTCTGGACTGCGGACGGTGGTAGTCGAGTCGGAAGAGGACCGTGCTGCTCGTCCCCAGCCTGCCAAGGCAAGCCAATTAATCAGTGCTTCTGGTTCCCACCCCTTTTTCTAACATTTTGGTTAGATGTGGAGATGAAGATGGATAAATGACTGTGCAACGTACCATGAACTCTAGGACAGCAACATCACCCTTGCGTTTCGACATTTTGGAACCGTCTGGATTGAGCAATATGGGGAGATGCGCAAATTGAGGTGGCCTGAGCGAAAGGCACGAATACAAGTCAAGGTGGAGCGGCAGAGACGGAAGCCATTCCTACGGAATGACGTATAAAAAAGTGCTGGCTCGGACGAACGAGACTAACCTCTCCTCGGATTACATGGGAGATTCCCATCTCATGATCATCGACGACGGAAGCAAGATGGTAAGTAGGAAACAAGTCAGACTTGAGGAGGACGGGATCTGTTGGCAGAGAAGCGTGTGCATCCCGCAACTGTCCAAATACGATGTCGTGTGCTGGAATGCGTGGAGGAAGCCTGTCATCCTAGATGAATAGTTGAAAAACAGGACAGACATTATGACGATGACATACGTTGAGCCTAATAATGGACGTTTCGCCTGCACGGACGCGTCTTGCAACCTCTTCTTCCGTGAGGTGGAGACATGCCTTGTCATACGTCGAGTTAGACCCGGCACGAGCCAACCTTTCCCTCGTGGCAAAAAGCTTGTCTGGAGAACAGAAACAGCGATATGCATGACCTGACTACAGGAGAAGCTGAGGGGGAGAACACCACGACAGTGGCAGCGCGTACCTCCAAAAGCTGGTGTGCGTACGAGCGATACAGATCTAGACGTTCTGACTGCCACAGCCTTGGTGAGAGAGTAGAACATGAAATAAACAATCACCGCGTACCTGATGATACGGGCGATGGGGACCGTCCAGGCCGGGGCCTTGTGGAGAAGGAACTAGTCAGGGTTTTGCGTATTCAGAGCCGCAATTTGTGTTTACCGAAATCGTAGGCAAGACCAGCCCAAGCAAGGGCTGACCGAATGCCGTCGACAGCGCCTGGAACACACCGTGCCTGCATGGGCACAGCGTGAGGGTAAAAGTAGCAAGGAAGACAACACGGCGCACGGCGTCTGTGTCTTCGATTCGCAGTATCCACTGGCCGCCGTGTCTCTTTGCGAAAAGATAATTGTAAAGCGCTGTTCGAAGGCCCCCAAGGTGTAGAGCGCCAGTCGGAGAAGGAGCAAAGCGCAGCAAGACTGTCATTCAGGTTGTTGGTGAGAGGGTGGCGGTACAGTACGAAGTCATGGTCGCCAATACTAATCCGATAACCAAACCACAGTTTGAACCCAGGCTGACGTCCACGTCCAAGCATGTCAGATCTGACGGTTCTTGTCTCGCCTACACCATTGTACCCCAGGCAGAGCCCGTTGGGTTTCAATTTCGGCGGTCGAAGTCAAAACGACCTCGCCCGGCCAGTCATGGTCACTCTTGAGAGTGTCGACGCAGACGAGGACGGGCCCCATTCACCCGTCGAGGTTGCCAACTTGAACGCGGCGTTTCTGTCACCCCCAAGGAGAACGTTCAAGGCGTCGAGCTCACCTTCACCTCCCCAACGCCCTGCTTCAGCTCCTCCTCACACAGGTCCGCCAACGTCCTTGGAGGAGTCATTCAACGCTTCATCCATAGCAGACCTACCCAGACGTGTCTTCTCTTCGTCCACAACCACAGACAGGAGTGAGCTCTCTCTCCCACCTCCTCCACTTTGTGAGTGCAA
Source organism: Tylopilus cervinicoccineus (assembly GCA_038094635.1). Classification (NCBI taxonomy): domain Eukaryota; kingdom Fungi; phylum Basidiomycota; class Agaricomycetes; order Boletales; family Boletaceae; genus Tylopilus; species Tylopilus cervinicoccineus. Next base: position 62,446 of record JBBPUK010000059.1, on the reverse strand, counting down.
ACACCAGTCCCTCGGATGTCAAGCACTCTAACTTGCCATGACAGTTCGTCCAACTACGTTTTGGCGAAGGACAAAGCGGTCAGGTGTAACAGGCGCGTCATACTCCCCATCATCACACCTTATCCGTCGATCCACCTTCATCGCTGCTGGCCTTTCGTTGGACACGCCTGCCGCCGACCTATCCGCTCTTGGTGTGGAATCACGAGTCAAGTTCATAGTCCTTGCCCCCAACTACAATCTATAATAGCAAACCTTCCAGAGCATGGTGTATATACAGTCACTGGGTACTAGATCTACTGCTCCCTCAATTGCTTTACCTACATCTACCCACCCAGGTGTTGCCAACCAGTACAGGATCAACCAAGCAGTCCAATCGGCGCCAACCACTTCATACGATTACCATGCAGCAGGAGACACGCCGGCCTTGACTCCTTTGCTTACAGATACCTCGAACATCGATCCAGATGGGACCACCACCGTTCAGGTTACCGTGCTCCCAACCGATATTCTTTCTGTTTCTTTGATTCAGGTCACTGCGCTACCCCCATCGACAACATCACCCCAAGCTATCTTGCCGAAGCTTCCATACCATCACCAGCTGAACGTACTTTATCTTGTCCCTCTATTTATCGCACTCGGTGTTGTGCTCGGTGCCATAACTGCTGTAATCTTACTCAAATGGCGAGAAAACCGACGGCGCTTGCTTCGTACTTCAACTCTCATGCCCGGTCCCCCGTACGTTCCGCCAGGAAATGACGTTGAGGACCATCTTCTCGTCCACGGCTATCCAAGTATGGAGCAGGTTTCCCTTTCCGCTGCTGCTACTCCTAGCAAATTCACCATTCATGGTTCACGGTACACGCCCAAGCGAACACTTGCCTGGAAGACTCGTGACACCACTCAGCCGCTGTCTTCTCAGCCGATCTACACTCAGACTATTGTCCCGTCGAGTGACGGCGATAGATTCACGGTCATCTCTGAGGAAGACCCATTCCTTGTAACATCTCTGGTGGCTACGGAGCAGTCTCCCGAATCATCGAACAATGTCTCTCTGCCACAGATACGCGTTTCGCCGTCGCTACCAGATCCAATTCCTGAAGATAAATCCGACCCCCTTAAAGCTCAGTTTGCCAAGTTACCGAAGCCATTCCGTCGCAGCATGTTTGACATCTTGAAACTCAAGGGTTTCCGCTCAGTACCTAGTGTGCAGAAGGAGTACACCGTTCTCACGCCGGACGAAGAGCCCGCTGACAAAACCCCCAAGAGTCCAGTGTGCCAGGTCAGCAGCTTGGAGACGACGCTTGATGGGGACGGTCATTCCCATAGCACGCACCCCTCCCTGGATGGCGGTTTTGACGCCACTGACGCGGAAGAGGCACTCGGACTGTTTGACCCGCAGGGCGAAAAGCAAAATCTTGCGGGTGCCCCAGTAGGTTTGCAGAATGAGACCTTCCGTGTCGAGGAAGGCTCGTTACCCTCTCCCACACAGAAAGTGATACAGCCTCGTATAACTCCATTTACTTTAGAATTCCAAGGGTCTTCAAAGGAGGCAAGGTGCAGAGAGGACGAGACAACGACTAAGTTTAAAGGAGGTCAACTCGAGGAGGAGAAACGTCCAGATGTCTACATGGAAGCACCTCAACGTCGTCGTTCTCGAACATCGCACAAGAGCTTATCGACTGGTGGTGCCTCAAGGCGATCCTCAGTTCCTGACATGCTCGCATCGGTTTTACCTCTCAGCCCACCGTCGTTGATGTCACCACCACTCGAGAAGTCCCTCTTTTTCACTTCATCTTCTTCGAGCGTGTCTCTCGCAAGCCGCATGAATAGCCTTGCCACTAGCTATTCGCCACCAGTGCACCGCATAGATAGGTCACCTGAGCTCTCTCTCTTCCCGTTGCCCTCCAGTAAGACAAGGGCGTCGAAAAAGTTGCGGACCAAGCGGCCAGAACCTCCTTTACCTTATCCCTCTTACCCCGATCTCGGCCATGCGCAGACAACTCCACGCGTGCGTTCACCCTCTGCTGACACCAAGCGGCAGCCGCCCAGTTCCCCCGGTTCTCCATGGCTGAAGGGTCGTTCCACCAGTGCAACACATAGAGAAAGCACGACGGGGTTCTGGTCGCTCGGATCGCTTTCCCAAACGAGTCTTGCAGCTGCCTTGGCTGCATCCTCGAGCTCGGATATGCTTCATAAGGTGAACCATATCGTTACGCAGGGTTATACGAAGAAGCGGACCTCATTGGGAGGAGCAGATGACCATGCTGCAGCGGCCTCGTCTATGCGGTCTGATATCAAGAGGTCTGCTGATGCTGGGCGTACCAAGGAGTCAGCGAGTGCAGGGTGATAAGAGACATGCTTTGATCTAATGTTACGACTTGTACCATAATAGTCTAGGTTTCCCCTTGGTAAAAGAATAGGCCTCTGTGCAGTAGTGGGCGAGGTCCAAGCGACTCCCATAGACTGTATTGTCCTGCGTCCTTGGTATTGCTCATCGTGAACTTGTGCCAGTCACTAGCGATCTGGTTATGGAGATTCAGAGACCAGTATGAGTCTTCGGTTGAAGTTTGGCATTTGATGCATGACATCTTCTAATTGCCAGGTAGTGACTCAATCATCCAACTATACATTGCGACTTGGGAAAATGGAGGCAGATGCACACATTAAGGTGGATGATAAGAAGGTTTTGCCCCATCTTACCATAATTCTGTTTGGTATGCAGAGCTTGGGTGGTTTTGAAGGCAGTTGTATGGTAGAGGGACTGGCTGAAAAAGGTCCCCAGTCTTGACAGTGTTACAACTTTTCCCTTTACTCTTTTTGTCATCTACACTCCTCCTCCTAGTCCTTAGTTCCTTTCCTTCTTTGTGCTAGCTTGCTCATTGTCTATGAATCTGCCCCTTTTCTGTCCCAGATGTCCTTCTCTTTATCCTTCACCCACTATGCTACCTGCTTACCATCAGCCCTACCTCTGCTACTTTGGTGTACCTATGCTAACTTTTATCTTCTACTTCTTCTGCTCTTCTCTCATTGACCTTCTCCATTATATGACTTCTCCTCATTTTCCTATTTGCCCTTCATATCATATAATTCCTGCTATTTCTTTGTTATCCTTGTTCTCTGATGTTCTATCACCTTCCCTTCACTTAGTCATGCTTATATATCTCTAAGCACTACTTAAGCTTGATATATAGTTCATCTGTATTCCTTAGTCTCAATCTTATCTATACTTGAAGTGGATATTCATTATGTGGTCTGATTTCCTTAGTTCTTGAGACTCCTCTCTTGTCACTAGTCTCTTCAGGTCTCTTTAGATCTTGTCATGTAGAATAGACTCAGTACTAATGCAATCTTGGATGTGGTTTTCAGTGATTGTGATTCTGAAAGCTGGATATGGGGGTCAAGTGGTGTAGAGATTGGCTTAGCATCAGCAAAGTTATACTTGGTGAGAATGACATTGATATACACCTTCTGGAACAAAGAGATGATATAGCCAGCATGATCACATGTGACCCACATGCCAGATAGCCAGCTACTAGGTTCAAGATCAGTAATATGAAATTGTGATTCAATCTCCTTCTTGAACACTTTGATAAGAGTTGGGGAACTCCCAGTGACTATACAGTTATCAACATGTAAGGCTAAGATGAGGACATGAATAGCTATGAGTGTGATGAATACTTCCCAATCTGCCTCCAGATGCATAAATCCTAGGTCCTCCAGCATAGTGCAAAGCTGCTGATATTATTTGAGGGCCCCTTGTTTGAAGCTATAGATGGTGACATATAGCCAGACTATAAGATTGCTACCCTGTTTATTGAAGCCAGGCAGAAGTTCCATGTTATGGTGCAATGGCACCTGACACAAATATACTAAAACAACTAGACAGAATGGCAACTGTCTCTAACAATAGATGGCTCCTCTGAGCAGACCTAGACCTATGGATAGTGACATAGTTAGTGTGGCTTCTGGATGGCAACTCTTCCTAGTTGTGTAGATGCTAGCCTTGGCACTCCTGTGTGCAGATGAGCTAGTGGTGTATACAATATAGCCCTTCCTATACATGATCAGCAATGGTGAACTATGATCACTAGAATAGTCCCTTTTACTGAGAGGGAAGAACTCCTAAGAAGAATGTCAATAATCAAAGATAAGAACTACTCAGAAGATGGGTAAGGTGACTGGCTATTCTGAGGAGGAGTTCTAGCATGTAGATTGCATAGAACAAGCTAAAGTACTACTACAGCTAGAGGGCCCTATTTATAGAGAGGACTCTCTGTGCACAGACCAAGTAATCATAAGAGGGAATTGCTAGGTAAAGAATAAAGTTTACCAGTGACCCAAAGATATATCTGAACTAGGAAAGGCCACTGATACTATAGTACAAGAATAAGTTCTAATCATATGTCAGAGTAATGGAGTACCATTCCTGGTACATACAGAGGTTTATCAGAAATGGAGAGTAGGGTCATGATTCCCCTGATCATGTTGGAAGATAGGAAATAGAAGATAAGGAGGAGAATACCTAGGTTTGGAAAGGCATAGCAGTTTATAGGTAGAGGGATGGCATGTTCTATTGATAGAAGATGTGATGCTGGGAAAGAACCAAGGAATAAGTAGCAAGACAGAAGAATATGTAAAAAGAGAAAAGATGTATAGGTAGGATCACTGGTGACACATAACATTCCATATAGATAATTTCATCATCATTGAGCTTTCCATTGAAAAAGGCACTGTGAAAATCAAAAACATCAATGTCCCAATTCTACTGAGCAGTGATAGCTAGAATGAGATGAAGCAAGGTGGGACAAGCTATCAGGGCATAAGTTTCATTGTAGTTAATGCCATACTATTGAGTGAAACTGCATGCTATCAATCAAGCTTTATATTTGTTGATTTTATCTACTGCATTTTTTTTAATCTTGAAGACCCACTTGCAGCTTACAATGTTGATATTCTTAGGATAGTCAACCACATCCCATGTGTGTGCATTGCTAAGACTTTTTATCTTAGCATTAATTACCTCATCCCATTTCAGCCAGTCTAGTCACTTTCTCACTTCCTCTACTGTCATCAGCTCCAAACCCTCAGTCTCAGTGCTACCACTCAACATTGCAAACACTACCATTGTGTCATCAAGCTCAGATACTGTCTGAAGTCCCTGTAGAAAGAGAGAGCCACCATGACCACCATGAGTCCCTTCCCCACTTCTGAGCAGCTTCATATACTGAGATTCAGTATGCTGGTGAGTTGAATGCTATAGTGCTGGTTCTGGTAAGTCCACTTCAAGATTGTTCTTTGCTTGACCAAGAGCTGAAATACTTGCTGGCATGGGTGCTGTAACAGGTGTGTTATCTGCTACAGATATGGCTAACTAACTGCACTAGAAAGTCACATTGTACTTAATGACAATAGCATATCAATCTAGAAGAAAAACTTGGTGTGCTGTGGACTCAGCATCATAGCTAACCTAGTGGCCTTTGTGTGCATGAGCATTAAGCTTGAAACCACTGTTCATGTACACCCAGCACTTCACCCCCCAAACAGATAAACTGCTGAGGTCAGGCTTCTTGCCATAAAGTATCTCATATGGTGTCTTCCTGTTCAATGCATGAGTATCTGATCTGTTCTTTATTCAGACAATGTGGTGAAGAGCCTCTTCCCATAGTGACTTTAGTAATCTGCTAGCATGCAAAAGTATGTGGACCCATTTGACAAGTGTGTGATTTAGCCACTCCATAATCCAGTTGTGCTTGGATATATCATAGGTGGTGAGTTTTTGCTTTGTGCCAGTGATTTTCAGATGGCTAGTAAACTCACTCAATAGATACTCCCCTCTATGATCTGAATGGAGACATTTGATTGAGGTATCATACTGAGTCTCAAGCCAAGACTCACACTTAAGGTAAGTAGAAAACATGTCTAATTTTGTGAATATGAGGTAAATATGGGTGTAGTGGGTATGATCATCAGTGAATGAACTGTAATATGCCCATTTACCAGGTGTAAGAACTGGGAATGGTCTCTATACATCTGTATGCATCTTATTGTCAAGTGCTGCTGAGTGAGTAGGCTTATGAGTGGTTCCAATAGGCTTTTGCATCACCTTGCCATATTTGCATGAAGTGCATTGCTCTATGCTGCTATTTGGATGCAATTTGACACTGGTAACCATCTCTTTGGACACCATTTTGTGGATTGTTGCAACACCTATGTGAGATAAATAGGCATGTAGATCTTTCAAAGTGAGCTTGTCATCATTCTTGACAGTGTTTGAATAGTTGCACTATATGTGATAGAGACCATTCATGGTCCCAACCTATCCTAACAAGCACTGCTCAGATTTTCAGGACTGAAGATCTGACAAGTCATTCCATTGAACATTGCATGGTATCTGACTTGGATAAGGCAATTGATAGATATCAAGATGACCCATACAGACAGTGCATAGAGTATGTCTTTGAGGATGATATATGACTGCAGGTTCCCATTAGGTAGAGAAATGGGCAAGTCCCCCTTGCCAACTGCATCAAATGTTCCATTATCTGCCCCTCTAATCAGTTTGGGCAGAATGGTTATGAAGTTGATGAAACATTCTTAGTAGAGAGACAAGTGTTGTGAGATACCACTGTCATACAGCTTAGAGACACTGGCATCAGTGCAAGTCAGGAGAGATTGAACATCATCACTCCCAGGTGATGGATCTGACATAGCAAGCCAAGCATAATCTAGTTGATTGATATATGTTGTAGTGATCAAAGTCATGCATGCATGTGCTGAAGATTTATTTGCCCTTCTCTTATCATCTCTAGACTTCTTTCTATGTGATTTCTAGCCCTTGGAAGTCTAGCCAGCTTTGCCCCCATTTTTTTCCTAGCAATCATGATCCATATGGTCTATCCAACCATAGTTGTGGCACTCACCAGAGAATTTAGCTTTGCACCAGCCCTTCTTTGATGTATCTGCTATGAATGCTACATTCTCAGATGCTCCCTTGTTCTTTGACTTCCTTTTGTCTTGCAAGGTGAGTCAGTCATACTTTTCAATCATGACATCAAGAAGGTTGTTGCAAGCAATATTTTTCTACTATAGATGCATTGTTGAAGAAAGGGAGGCCAGATTAGGATTGTAAGAACAAGAAAGTGACATATATATAATGTTAAAGAGATCCTCATCCAAGACAAATCAGCCAATGGATGCAAGCTCTATATGAAGTGTAACAATTTTATCTATATGTGCATATATGTCCCCTTCCTCCTTAAGTTTGAGCTTGCCTGGTTGACATCAAAGCTCTGCTCTGACAACAATAGATTGATGCTCAAATTTAGTGCAGAGGGTGTCAAAGCATTCATGGACACTATGCTTATTGACAAGGCAGATGAAGAGGGCATTAGAGAGGAAGCTGGATATGAGGTGCTGGACCTTTACATTCTTCTCAATCCAGATAGTTAGGCTCTTCTGATAGTTCTTAACTTCTTTGATCTCAGAATATATAGTGGGCCATCCAGTTGATTTTCCAATTGTAGAATCTATGGATTTTGATGTGAAGCCATTAAGAAACCCACCAAGTCTCTGACCAGTCATGAGAATGTAGAGTTGGGCCTTCCAGATGACCCACTCCTTATCAAGCACATCAAGCTCTGGTAGCTTAGTTTCTTCAGATGTTGTATTGGTCATAGTAGAGAATGTATGCAAACTAACAGGGCTCATAATCTGTAGAATAGACTTAGTATTGCACAGAGTCAGTGACTGATATGTGTACCTGTAGAATAGACTATAGGACAATGAGTACAGGTAAAGATGTACTAGTAAGGGGTCTTACCTCAGTACTGCACAGAGTCAGTGACTGAGATAGACAGATACATCATGTTGAATGTCTATCTATGCAATTATATAATGCAGGTCTATTTGAGTCTGTTTGTATTATACAACATGTCCCTTTGGACCTTTTTAGGTCTTGTTCTATTCCAGGACTATGGTGGCTTCAGCTTCTGTCTGTGAAAAGTCACTTGTCTCTGGACCTCTTTAAGATCTCATCACTTGTCTATGGTCCTTTATAGGGCATATTTGTCAATAGTTAATTAGGATGAACTTTTTTTTGCCTCAAATTTTATATGTACAAATAGCTCTATTCAAGAGGATTCAAATGATATAACAATTATCCAAATTGATGGTCTGATTGTTGAGATATATTATAAATAAAATTGCTAATCTCTGCTTTTATAGTTGTCTAATATAAAGAGTGGACTTAGGGCTAGGAGTACTATTCTTACTTAATATGGTAATCACACACTCACAATATATCCATAATAGATAACTTAAATTACCCAATAAGGTAATATTATATGCTAATTCAATATATGGTAGCTTACTATTCAATTACAGTGGCTCAAAAAACTATCCATATATTTGCATATTTTCCACTAAATGTAAGAATCCTCAACAACCACTAAATCTTATCAAATGTAATAAGTGTATTAAATATAGTATAGACTTATGGCTTTCTACACACACAAGAATTAAGAGATTTAAATAAGATTTGATAAAGTGGCAGTTATTACAAAATGACAACTCATGTAGATAGTTTTTTGTCTTTATATTGTAATTGTATATATTGGACTTTAGAATGCTGTAATATCATTACATACATTTGAAAAGGGTTCTATTATGTTACATTTATGTAATGGTTGGTCATCGAACATATATAAACCCTATCATCTCATTATTATTCTACTATTATTACCATGAAATCCATCTCTACCTCTCAAAGAAATAATAATATCTCTCTCTCCTCTCTTGGCCTTTCCTCCAGGAAAATTGCCTCTAAAACTGGCCTAGGCAAGTCTACAATATCTCAGGTCATTCAGGAGATCCAGCTAGAGAGAACTAGATATCTTAATGGTCACCCTTCAAAGCTTACTTCTACCAATAAATGAGCTATTGTCAAGCAAATCATTACTGGCAAGGCTCAAAATGCTGTTCAAGCCACCCATTTCATCAAAACCATTATTGACTCTCCTGTCTCCTCTCAGACAGTGAGAAAAACCCTCAAGAAAGCCTCATTAAAGGCTGTGATGAAGAAGAAAAAGTCTTTATTAATTGCTAGTCATTAGAAGAGGAGATTAGCCTTTGCTCTCAAGTACCAACATTGAACTATAGAGGACTGAAAGAGGGTTATCTGGTCAGATGAAACCAAAATTAATAGGATTGGGTCAGATGGACAAAAATATATGTGAAAAAAGAAAGAAAAGGATTTATGTTATAATTACAAGGATGTAATGGATAATAGCTCATGAAATAGCCACAATGGATCTTAGTAGAGATTGCCATTAGGCTAGGATTGCCCATCAAGATAAGGATCTAGAATCTGGGCTGTAGATGACATGGAAATGAGGGTCATAGGTGTGGTGCATATGCCTAATCCATGAACTAAGAGCATGAAGTGCAACACTGTGGGTGAGGTACAGCCAGCTAAGGTCTGAACATGAATAGGGAGTGTCATGTGGTGACAAGGGCATAGGGTGGCCCAGTATGTACAGATTACCTAGTCACATAATATATATATACTATGATATATAAAGACTAGAATAACTAAGGACAACCTCAATCTGTTCTCCTGGGTTTTCCCCCATTATAGAAGGGGCCCCTAGTGGGCTTCAGTATATTTGAGTCCATTAAGATGTCCTCATTCAACAATCATAGGCTTTTATATGTGTCTTCCCTTGTCATTGTACTTAGTTTGTCTTAGAGATTATATCAGTCTAATTCCTAGAGAAATTAAAGATATAGTGAAGTTTAAAGGAGGTTCTCCGATGGTATGGGGTTACATGAGGTAGAATGGAGTGGGGGTTTTGAGTGAGGTTGAGGGGAGAATGGATGCTGAATAGTATGTGGCAATTTTGAAGGAAGAATTGCTACAAAGCATGAAAGAATCTGAGATTCCTAAAGATGACATTATCTTCTAATAGGATAATAATTCAAAATATACTTTAAAAAGGGCCCAGAAATAGTTTAAAGAGCAAGATATCAGGCTTTTGGACTGGCCTGCACAGTCTTCAGACCTTGCTCCAATAGAACACTCTTGAAGTCACCTCAAAAGATCACTTTTAGCTTATAAAAGTGCTCCTAAAGGAGTTCATGAATTATGAGAAAGGGTGGTGGTGAAGTAGGGAAAGATTTCCATGGAATAGTGCCAAAAGTGAATAGAAAGCATGCCCAAAAGACTTGAGGCAGTTATTAAGACAAAAGAAGGCCATACCAAGTACTAGATATGTAAATTTAATAGTCAAAAAACTGTCCATATGAGTTGTCATTTTGTAATGACTGCCATTTTATCAAATCTTATTCAAATCTTTTAATTCTTGTGTGTATTATGGCCACAAGGGTATAACAGATAACAGCTCATGAATTGGCCACTATGGATCTTGGTGGAGAACACTACAGCTGGGAAGCCATCAAGAATCTGGGATCTAAGCCACAGATGACATGGAAATGAGGGTCATAGGTATGAGCACATGCCTGATCCATGGGCCAAGGGCATAAGGTGCAACACTGTGGTTGAAGCATAGCCAGCTAAGGTCTGGAAATGAAAAGAGGGTGTCATATGGTGACAAGGACATAGAGTAGCCCAGTATGTATAGATTACCTAGGTTACATGATATATATATGCTATGGTATATAAGGGCTGGAGGCAGCTGAGAGGAACCTCAGTCTGTCCTCTTATGGGTTCACCTCTAATAGGAGTGCCCTCTCATGAATATTGGTATGTTTGAGTTTCAAGACATTCTCACTCAACAACCATAGATTTCTATACATGTCTTCTCTCATTGTTGCACTTGGGTTGTCTTAGGAGTTTGCATCAGTGTGTAGAAAGCCATGAATCTATACTACATTTGATACACTTATTATTTTGATAAGATTTAGTGATTGTTGAGGATTATTGTATTTAGTGAAAAATATGCAAATATGCAGACAGTTTTTTGAGCCACTATACTAACTAGCTGTACAGCCACTGGCACACAGACCATGTATACTAATATGATAAATCTTCATCTATAGTCAAACCCTAGACCCTTATCTATACCTCATGGCAATGGCAATCAGCAAACCAGTACTGTCATAGTGAAGATTAATTACCACCTTCTATATGGCATCTTCCATCAAAGGAGAAAAGCTCTAGGAAGATTTGGCAAAGTGGAAATGAAAAAGGTATGCTGGGCTATATGCAAGAGAAGTGGACTATATCCAAAAGCCAAAATAGGAAACTAGTTCCCATACTTCAAGAAGCATATAGAAGATTCCAGAGCTTACTATTAAGGGCAACAGGTGATACTATATAGGGTACTTTGTTATCTGTACACTGTCTAGGTGGTCTTTGAACTCTTTAATATCTAGTTCTCTTGACATCATCACATGACTGATCATGTGAGCTGTGAAGGGAAAAAGAAAAAGTAAGAGCATCCATGTCACCCATGAAAAGAAATAAAATGGATGTATCCTTAGTGGTAACCAATGACATGCATAGTAACTATAATACAAATAGTATAATACATGTCAATAGAGGTTATGAGGGTAGGGTGACCATCAGAGGATCTAGTCAGATCAGAATGAAGTTTAGAGTGAATTCTACTGATTGTAGAGTGGTGAACATGAGTAGAATCAGATATTTGACAAGTGGATTGACTCAAATCCAAAAAAGAAATGATTTGATTGGTTTGAATAGTAGAAAGGGATTTCATGGTGGTGGAGGTGGATCAAGAGTGGTATTTTGGTTTATTTGTACTGTGGTGAATCTGTTATAGGTCACATGATGGATTGCTTATATCAGAACACATCAGAACATATTAAACTGATATTTATTTAGATCAGCAACAAAACTATTGCAATGACATAGCTGATTTAAAGTGGAAATATTGGGATAGCCACCAGAGTAAGATCACATGACCCTGGCAAGTGATTTGTAACCAAGAGTATTTACTATATTTGATGTCACCAAAGCTAGGTGAAATTCCCACAAGTGCTTGCAGTGCACTTCACACACTGCATTAGGGTTAATCATTGCAATAGTTTTGTTGCTCAGTGTAGCTTTAGAATCTCTGGTCCAGAGTCCAGTCCAGCTTTAGTGATAGTAAAGAAAAGAAAAGGGCATTATACCATAGGCACCACAGTGGTATGATGTTAAGTAAGCAGGTCATAGGAGTAAACAGACACAGAGGCATAAGTAATAATCACAAAGGGGAATATCACAAGGGATCTCCAAAGAGCTTGGAGGTGGAGCAAACAAGGTGGTCCAGAGAGCCCACAGAGTGCAGACCAGGCAAACTCTGGATCTCTGGAGTTGACTTCTGACACTGGATTCCCTACTCCTTGTGCTGAAAGTTCAGAGTTATAAAATGTATGTGCCAGCTTTCCATAACTTGCCCTATTTAGGCATCATGCAGGTGCAGCACAGCAGTAATTCAACAGACACATAGACATGCACACAGGGGTGCATACATTGGTTGGTAGACATTGTTTTATTCTCATCCATCTCATCTGGCAAACATTATGGCATTTCCTTGACATTCGTGATTGAGGGGGACTCCTCAAAGGATGTTCGCAATTCTGGTGAGAACAGTTTTGGAGGCAGGGAGGAAGGAGGTGGATGCTATACGCCCATGAATCCATATCTGTAATACTACAAACGATACTCCTACAACGAAAACGATCGTTCCCATCCGAGAACGTCGACCGAGAATCCTGAAGAAACTGTTTGGGAGCTTCGAAGCAGCCGTATTATTGAGGGACCTCATACCAAACTGTGATAACCCAGCGACGTCCGCAACGGGCGGCAGTAGCTTATGCACAGTGGTCGGAGTCCCAGGATATTCGCCGACTTGTATGGCGTCGATAAGATCTTGCGTAACAGTGACCTGGAGAAGAACCAACCATAGTGATACCGGGAATGGTCTTGTGTGCAAGAGGCTGTTGCCCAAGCCTGTTCAGACGCGCATTGTCAGATCGAAAGGCGGCGGTCGCTTCTGCGATAAGGATAAACCGAGGTTCGAGATCCAGGTGCCGTTTGTCCGCCTGCACGAGGGGCAGGATCCCGAGGATCCCGGTCTATCACGCAACACATCGGTTTTTTTTAGCGTGCGAGTCCGTCCCGCAAATGAAGAAGAAAATGTCTTTCCGCTGACGAATAGAACGATTACGGGGGAACATTGTACTGGAGCATGCCCAAGGAGATTGGCGGCAAAAAAAAAAAAAAATCGTCCACGGCAGATTCAGATTCTTCCCCAGGGGGAATGGGCGTCGCCTCGTCCAGAGAGTAGAAGAACGGTCGGTCATTCGTGTCTTCTATTCCCCTGACGGGTTATCTTTCGTTGTCGAGAATCACTTGGTGGACGGGTGGCCGGGGAAGAATGTAATTTCCGAAGACCATCCTGGAGGGTAACGACGATATTATAGGCTTCGAGCTCGTTTACCGTCCAGTCAGATCCTGACATGGTGGATCAAACAATGTTGGCCGTTCAGGCTGTCCAGCATATCAGAAATTGCGAGAACCAAACCATGAAGGACACGTACTGGAATAAATTGGAATAGACGTTGGACGTTGTGGTGAATGGCGCAATTGACACTTATGTTCAACAAGTGTACATTGTACAAGGCAGGCTATCAGGAGACCGACATCTAAGTAGTATACAAGCCGAACCACCAGGTCACAGGCACATTGGTCAATTTTTCAAAAAGAAATGCTAGTCTCGCTCCGATTCATAAAGTGGGTAAACTCCCGAGCTTCTCCAAGCAGTCCAATACCAAGCCAAGCGCGATCAACCCAAAGCTTTCTGGCCCGAAATTCTCGTCAGGGTAGGAAGTAGCCCTGTCGAGGCTGAATTGCCATGCGTCCCACGCAACGGCGAGTTTCTCCCGCAGTGCGTGATCCGAGAGGTCATCCAGCCTGCCGACGAGCTGCTCCTTGATGTCGTTGACGAGGAACCCCATGTTCTCCCTCATCGCGTGCAACCGGTTACTACGGTACCGCTTCTGCACGCCTTTGGCTAAGATGGTCCCGATGACGAGCTCTTCTTCCCTCAGTCGAGATCCGGGTACTTTGGATAGAGAGAACGCGCTCGATATGTATACGCACTCTTCGCGGTACGTCACATACAAAGAGTCGATCTCGGCAGTCGTTATATGACTGCATGCTCCCGGCAGCTCACGACCGACAAGCGGTTCGAGCGCTTGGAAGATCGGGTGTGTCTCTTTGCCACTCTGATTACGAGGAAGCGCCTCGGGCATGTCCTCCAGTTTGATACCGCGGTAGAGGTGACCAAGCGCACGGTCAGATACGTAGTAATCGGATGCTCGAGGTGTGTCTTCATCCGCCTGGTCCCAGTCAGGTTTGAATTTGATGAGTGAGTGAGGCAGGTTACTGATGTCCACTTTGTTCCCATTCTTTGGGTAATCCACAGCCCAACTATGCATCTCTGCTAGCAGGAGGCAATCCGGATCACGAGTCCCGAGCTTCGGCGCATCGTCAGCTCAGCACTGCGAGTGGGACCACACATACCTTGGACTGGTCTGTATATCGTAACACAAGTCAACACGGCATCATGCGCATCTTGGAAGGCCAACTCACCCGCAATCGTAATGTGTTTGTGGGAAATTAGTCCCTATGGTTCATCTTTATGAGTACCCGGGAGACGTTGAAAAGATGATCTCTCATACCACGACATCCGAGTTGATATATTCGACGATAAAATTACAGACGTCGTCAATTGTACTGGGCCTGTCGAGCTTGAAGGGATCTACTGATGGATATTTAGCGGGGTCGACGTGTTCGGGAACCAGGAGATCTCCGTATTGAATGATAGCATACATATCACTGAAAACATGTGAGTTGGCTGGATTGGACGTACAAACAGCATACCCGTCGAGATCACCTCCCGCCAAACCATTCGGCAGGGACCAAGTTCCTTTGACCATGGTTAGCATCCAAGACTTGAAACGTCGACAGAGAGCACGCCTACCATTGCTCGGGAACACGACCACGTTCTTCAAATGACCGAACAGACATACACGGTCTTTGGGGGGTTCACCAATGGCGTATACTCGTTGTACTATACACGTCGTCACCAATGCGAATTGTCAACAACAAGTGAGAAGCGCTACCATCCCCGGGATGAATGACAGGGTTTCGAGTTATGAGACACATTCCTCGGAGATAACGAGGCTTCTCGTCCTCTGGAGTTTGCACGCATGCTACACACTCTGTAAAGTTGCCGTCCTTGATAACCGAACTAAATACGTACCGTAGATCTTCCCTTGGGGCAGGCAATACACGTTCGTCAGACCATTTTTCATGTACGCGGGACCCTCGTCGGCGACCCCTACGAGCATGTAGCTGTCTGGAATCAGGATACGGGCCTCAAACTTGACTGTACGTAATACGTGGTTGATCGCGCATGTGCGAAGTCGCGCTAGGAATGGCGTATCTAATGGTTTTTGCGAGGGACCTGGTTTCAGTTCTAGACCCAAGGCGTTCAGTCTTCTGAGAATTGCAGCAAGTCGGTAGTTGTAACATAGCTGATTCGACTCGAGCAATTTTGCAAACAGAATCGCGGAGTCATGGGCCATGCGTGTGTTGGATACGGTATCTCTTTGGAGCTTCATGAAAACTTCTTTGGGTGCACCACGGTCTTCAAGTGCCATCACCAAGGGTCTATTACATGACCAAGGGGATGAACAGTTTCATATAGGTGAAGGCTGACACATACCTGTTCAGATAGGGAATGTTTGGCTTTCCGAATGCATTAGCGATTTCTATCGTTCCATATTCCTCTTTGGGCACGTCAAACTTTTTCATGGAAGGCCGAACACACATGTGAATCCCTTGAAGCCTTGAGTCCACGGAGACGACGCCTTTGCATCCCAGGAAGCGTATTTGATACTGTACAAATATCGAATGAGCGTCAGTGGTAAGACCGAACCTGGCACTTACGGCGGAGGGTATGACGGAATGGAGCGAAAGACCAGGATTTTCTTCACACAGGGCTTTCCAGACCTGGCCCGCCAACTCGGGTGATATCGTGCCAACACCGTCCGTGAAGTTGATCTTATTCTCTTCGATATCGGGTATCACGGACCATTGATCCCTCCCGATGGGAACGGAAGGGTCTGTTCCACTGAATGCTTGCTACGTGATGATCAGTGCGCGTCAACCGAAGCGGAGACCCTGACGGACCGCCATTCGTGCCCCATACTTTGATGGGCTGAATATAACACCACTAAAGTCGCCGAGGTCCTCGCGGATATACTCAGCGGAGATCCGGCCCTTCTCTGGGTGATCGAACGGGGTAATATACCAAACAGAATGTTCCCTGAGGGCAGACGACGAATATCCTAAGAAATCAAAGTGTCTTCCAGCGAGATCAAAGCCATTTTTCAGCAACGTGCCGACACGTTCCTGGAGGTAAGATACAACGTCAACGTTTCGGTCCCACCTATATGGATGGCAGTCTTCGTCACGAAAGTCGACCCGAATGAAATGATCCTCGAAGCCTTGGTATTGGCGTATGACTCTGTTAGACTGGATGATCGTCGGTCCCGCTAATAGTCGCCTTGTGGGTGTAAAAGTGACGTGGTGGCAGAAAAAGCGGCTCTTGGGAGGCAATGTTCGGCGAGACCGAGTTTTTTGTTTGAGGACGCTTTCGAAGCATTCCCATATACGTTGCCCCCGGGGACGACAATCCGCAGCTTCCACGAAGCGTCGCATGAATTCGCCAGTTTTTATGTTGTCTCCGAAAGAACGAATCGCTTGTTCGATCCTAGGACGAAGCTCCATCAATTCGACCGTGTTTGCAACGCCATTGTATAAAAGTGCTGCGACTTGAAACGCAACCCGCCAATTTTGAGCGAAAATCGGAGACCGTAGCCATGTCTTGATTTCGTTGAGTTTCTTGCGACAGAAGAAGTTTTGACGACCATTGGCTTCTATACTGACGCCCTGGATCGGGGGGCGTAGGAATGAGGTTCGGCAATAATACTCAAACTTCTTTAGGACATCTCCGAAGCCATAGTCGTTAGCTTCGCATATCACCACGCGAAGTTGATGTGCATAGGGGGCAACGGCTTCATGACCCGGATTGACGGATCCCACCCGATGCTGGTAGTTCCCCTTGCGAGTGTCAGGACGAAATATTTCCTCTGCTTGGATTATAGGTGGCTCGAGTAAGTCAAAGCAGATATCTGTGCGTGATTTGTATGGGATGGTTTGACGACAATATGATCACGCACAGGGATTTCCAAAGTCGTGTCCCATCGCCATCTTGTTGATACTCGAAAACCGGACAACGAGGTGATAGAAAGTTTGTTCCTGTGCTGGATCGCCGATCTGGTGCAGTCAGAAGGCCAGGGATTCGAGTTGGCAACAGTGAGCCTTACTCGGACTCGAAAGGATTTATGCTCGTATTCGAAGAAAAGTAGCCCCATGCTCTTCTCGGTAAGGTTTTGATCCCACTCGACAGAGAATGAGCGAGGGTGTCGGGGATGAGCATCCTTTGGGTGATAGAAGACACCTGGTAACGGACGATGAGAAAACAGCACTGAATGAGATGACCAACGAAGGCAGACCGATCTGAACATGCGTGAGGTGGAATGCATCGTGAAGGATGTTGTTCCGCCGTTCACGATCTCTCTCGATGTTCGGATCCACAAAGGGGGCCTTTTCGAGTTCAAGAGTCAAGGCCGTTCCAACCGAGTTTTTAGTGGGGAAGAAGCGAAGCTTTTTCTCCCTCACATCGACAGAGATCTGGTTTTTTTCGTTGAGGCGCTGAAACTTTCTCCCCTCCGACTTGGTCATAGTGAGCGTTCCGGTGCCATCGTTGCCTACGCCACCGGCCGGACACTTCTGAAGCTTGACCTTGAAATTGGGTGGACGCTCGGACTGTTCGGTGACGAAGGGTCCGGGGCAGACATGCAGGACCTGAGCTGCGATGGCAGCTGTCACCTCCCAGTCATCGGCTTTGAAGTGGACGTTCCTGATACAAAATTCCATGGTCGATCGTGTTCAAGGCAGTATCGATAAACACGCCACTACATTGTTCACGTTCCGGAGCGGACCGTTCTGTAATGCTACCAGACAGAACGCACGAATCTAGTGCATACGAGCGTTCTCTGTGTAGTCCCAGGAGCGACCACAGTATTCCCCCAACTCGTCATGCGGTCGGAGCCGGTCGACTGAGCAACGCCGAGCGATCACTGTATAACGTGATATGTACAGGTAGCTGCGCTGATTAATTACTGTAACAACGACAGCGTTGACAGGATGACTTTGCAAGTCGAGAATAGGTTGGACTGCGGACAAGGAACTCGGCGTCGGTGTCGGGTCCGCGCCTTTGATGAGCTAAGCTGCCCTTTTGTGGAGGGCATAGAGCACGACAGCCGATGGCAGTGGCAGGAGCATCACCGTCAGCGGTCAAATAAAGCCGATGCCGACCCCGAGATGCAGCGCTCCGAGCGTCTCCCC
Source organism: Tylopilus cervinicoccineus (assembly GCA_038094635.1). Taxonomy (NCBI): domain Eukaryota; kingdom Fungi; phylum Basidiomycota; class Agaricomycetes; order Boletales; family Boletaceae; genus Tylopilus; species Tylopilus cervinicoccineus. Next base: position 43,941 of record JBBPUK010000059.1, on the reverse strand, counting down.
TGGCTCACCACTCTCTACTGGGACACGTCTGCCACCCCGCCTCCTGTGAGCCATCTGTGTCCTCTCCCACTATAAAAGCCTCACGACATGTCTGGCTGCCCCGCCCGATGGTGCTTCCGCCATGCCCTGGTGTCCTATCCTCTCGTGCTTTCCGCGCTATAAAGCGTACACCCAGATCAATGCAATGATGTGGGACATGCGAGACAACCATGATGAAGAACAGAGGTCCTCGCGCCCGCGCTTCTGGGCGCCGCCCCCGCCCAGGTGTGTCCGTCCGAATGGGTTTGAAAGACGCTCCTCTCACCGTCGTGGAATAGCCCAAGGAATCCACCACAGATGAGGTGAGCGCATAGCATGCTTTCCTCTCCACTCGGCATCCATCCCGTCCACAGGCAAACAAACCTGGCATCTCCAACGGCCCCGACATACCCGTCGTACACAACACCGCTCATTCCTCTTGGTTTACCCCCTGCCCCTCCGCCAAGGATGTCTGCTCCAAAGTGATTCACTCCATTTTTTGTCGCTGTAGACGCATCTGACTGAATACTGTGTGTTGCAGTACCCAGTAAGTGGGGCCTTTGACTGAGGGCGGGATAGTCTTCATTTCCCGTTTCTCAGCACGTCCTACCATACATTCCCCCGCTATACCGCGGCTCCTCCCGTTCTCGGCACGTCTCCTCGCCCTGGCTCCTCCTGGCGACCACCCCAAATGCCAACTCCCAGATCCGTTCCAGCTAACCCTTCTTCACACCATGCTCCGAGCTACCACCATCATTCCAATAGACACGCGCGACAACACTCGCGTAGCATATCGGCAGCGACCTCTCGTCACGTTCACTATGCGGATGACATCTCCCATCCTCGATCAAGACAGATACCAGCACAAAGCCTGCACCCGCCTGGTTTGGCCAGAACGATTCCCGTCGCTACAACACCGCGCGCTGTTCACCCGACAGTTGCCCAGCAACCAACTCAGGGGCATCGCCGCCGAGCCCTTTCTGCTGGAAATGTCTCTGTCCCTGTCCCTGTCAATTTTGCACTGTCTCAATCACAGAAACAAGCGCGTGCAAGTAGCGGACACGAATACTCGAGGTGTACAGGAAGAAAGAAGGCGTTGTGTGTGAGTAATCAATGCCATCGTGCTATGACGACCGTCTGATTGGGTTGCTATCCAGATTGGTATCAACTACATAGGTCAGAAGCGTGCGCTCCACGGGTGCATCAACGATATCAAGAACGTAAAGCGGTTCCTTACGCGTAAGTGCTTGTGGTTGGACTTGGTGCTGCGCTGGTTCGACCCACTCTCAGGCCAGTGGGGCTTCAAGGATGGGGACATCGTCATGTTGATGGACCAGACCACCAACCCTCGACAGATGCCCACAAGGCAGAATATGATTGACGCTATGAAATGGCTTGTCAAGGACGCAAAACCCCATGATTCATTATTCTTTCATTGTGAGGGAGATTACCATCAGGGCTGTTCCGACGTTCATGCCCGCAATTTGTCCCTCATCAGACTCTGGCCACGGTGGCCAAATACCCGATACCCATGGTGACAAGACGGATGGATTCGATGAAGGTAGGTTAAATTGTTTTCCTATGACCAGGGCTATCAGGCTGAGGCTCGTCGTCTTAGTGATATACCCAGTAGATTACAAGACGGCGGGAGTCATCATAGATGACGTAAGTCGAGATCACGGAAATCATGCTTACATATTGACCATTGGACAGGAATTGCACCGGATTATGGTTTGCAAGATCCTCCCGAACCACTCGACCGTTGACTGATGTCGCATAACACAGGTCAAACCGCTCCCGAAGGGCTGCCGCCTGACGGTAAGTGTCCACATGCCTTCCGAGACCTTCTATTGTCACTAAGTGAGACGAACATAGGCTATTTTCGACGTGAGATTGACTCCTTGAATACGCACGCCTTCTTTGTGCTTATGAACTTTCAGTCGTGTCATTCAGGAACAACGCTTGGTACGTGCGATCAGTCTTGCCTGCGGATTAATGACTCAGTCGACATTCACCAGACTTGCCGTTCATGGTATGTTAGCAGCATCTTCTCGTCATGTCATCGTACGACCTTCATTTGGGCAGTACCACCACGACGGGACATTGAAGGAAAACCATATTGCGGAGCGTACACGATCGCAGAGAATGAGTTCGGCAGACGTCATATCATTCGCAGCATGTAGGGATGACCAGACGAGCGCCGACACTGTCCAGGGAGGGGTAGCCGTTGGCGCGATGAGTTATGTGAGTGGCCTTTGAATACTTGGCCCACGCGTGCCATTGATCCTGGTTGATATCAGGCATTCTTGACTGCATTGAGTGAGCATCCCACACCTAACACTGACACAGGACTAATTACCATATACCACAGCCAGGAAACCAGTGCAGAGCTATTTGGAGTTGTTGCTATCTATTCGTGGAATCGTGCAGCCACATTTTCAGCAGAAAGCACAGCTATCGAGCGGACACTACATTGTGCGTATATGTGTGGATTCGTCTACCAGTTCAGAGGTGACAGTCATGTTTTCAGGACACTCGCCTTCAATTTATCCTGTGAATGATCTTTGGAGGTAGTATTTATTCCTGATTATTTTTCTCGTTCGTACCATCGACATAGTCGTTCCACCGGAACATTAATTGTAGGTGACGTTGTAATTCTGCAGATGTAATGGGACAGTAGTGTTTGTTTACGCGTTGTTTGGGGCTCGAGGCTATTGTTCTCTTCTCGTGCCGTCACAGCCAACACGATCGAGGCTTGCCATCGTCGTCGCTCCAGCTCAGTCTTTAGTGCGGATGCTTCCACGCGAGCGTCTCGTTCCGAACGTCGAACAAACCGACATTCGGGCTTCTCGGCGAGCATCCTCTTCGTCGCCACAGGCGCGCGAACTTCAAGGTTTTTTCGAGTCTAGTCAGGCGCGTCTGTCCGGAATGGATGTGTGTGGGGGGGTTGACATTGACGTCGGCCCCACCAACGACCCCGTCATGGGAGAGATGTGGATGGTGAAGAAGAAGTCCCGGCTCGCGTTGGACGAGTTGGCATGAGGAACGCTAGGTGAGGTGACGCATGTTCCCTCTGTGGCGACACCCAAGGGGGGGAAGGCAGAGAGGAAGGAGAGCGTACTAAAGATCCAGTCGCACGAGACTCAAAAAAAGGGGTGGTGCATCGGAAAGACTCCAAGGAGAAGAGGATAGAGGAGCAGAAAAAGGAGCGGGCCCCATGTGACCTGTCCACATGGACCCACCTGGTGAGTCGCCCTGCTCAGCGACTCCCTCGCTCCTTGGCCATTCGACGGGACCGCCGACAAGACCGAGTCGGCAAGTCTAGCTCCCAGGTCTTTATTCACGAACCACGGTCCAAGACGCCTGTGGAGCACTGACGTGTCCCCACTCTGCCATGGCCCATCCGCGACCATTGCACCGCCTAGCACTGCGGGACCAGGGACCAGGAAAGGACTCGGTCCCATCAGGGCCCGTATTGGCAGTTGGGCTCAACTCAGGAACACGCCCAATCCCAACGCGGCTGCGACTGCCCTGGCGCCTGTCAAAAGAGGAAAGGGAGACGGTGCGTTACTCCGGCAGTAGCTTCGAAGCGGGTGCGTGGACCGTCGGCCCCGTTGCTTCCAAGCGCGCGTTGAACTCTCACGGGACGACGCAGGTGGCGCATCCTGGAACCTGCTCTGTGTCGACCATGCAGCGCGCAGTCGGTCGACGGCCGTGTCTAGCGTTGTAGCCAACGTAGCCAGCCACCGGTGGTCGGCGGATTCTGCGAGTCCGAACGGTGCGGCTCAGCAAATATCTTACAGTCTCATCTCTCCGCCCATGATGACTAAGTCGCGAACCGTCGGGTAGCTCGAGAGCGGCCGCGGGGTTGGAGACAGTGAAGGAAATCCGCCGGAAGGACAAGGAGGCCAGGTACAAGGAGAAAGAGACAACGAAAGCGAAGCAGAAGACCCCACTTTTGGCTATATTTCCCGGGGGTGTGTCCGAGCGCGAGGAAGATGGGCGGAGCGGCGCCTGGTAACGCCTATCATTACGACGGAAGAAGCGGCCGTGGATAGGCACAGGCCGAAGCAGAGTTTGCCGGTGGGGACACCGGTGAAGCGTGTGCGGCCCCGAGCTATATTGGAACCATCTCTTGGCCAGAGTCGGCCATGCCCCTCTGAAGGGGATGATGGTGAGTTGTTTGGGTTCCAACTGTGAGCTCGTTATAGATACTGCGGCCATCTCACTCCCGGACAGCCACTGATGACCTGGTTCAAGTGATCAACAGACTTGATTTGGAGGCCACTGTGGGGAGTGCCGAGACAACGTCGCCTTTCTAAGCAATTGACAACAGAGAACTCAATGAGGGATTTACGATGCACAAATCCTTCGATAGCTTCTCTCAGGCCCCATGCGAAATAGTGCTCGAAGAGCACCGGTGTCCAACTCGGTCGAAATATTTCTCCATGGTCCACCTTGAACACCAGCATCGCTCCTTCGAAACCTTCCCCCAGTACGATCAAGGTTCAAGGTTAAATCTCGGGATAGGACAGAGACAGTCCGGACTCGCAAGTGAACGACGACCCCTGGACCAGTCGCAAATGTATCCCCGGTTTCAAGCTACTTCGCCTGACGACCACTCGTCTCCCTATATCAAAGACAACAGTAGGCGCTCCATTGGGTATTTCGCCATTTGTTACAACCCAGTCGATCGCTACCCGTCGCCTCTGACGTTCGGTTCAGGTTATTACCAAATCATAGCCTCACAGAAGCTCACTAGTGTCTAAGAAGGCACACGGCTACGCTTGTGAAGGACCTTTGGCCCCTCGCGCAGAACATGACGGTGGCAGCCTGTCTATCGTTCCTGAGGTTCGTCACAGCCTTGGGCTCGCCGGCACTATGGGTAGTTCTGTGGGCAGTATCGCCGAGCAGAACTACGATGGAAGCGATCCCGACTCCGATATCCCCGACGAACTACAGGTCATCTTCTCGAATTCGGATCAAGAGGGTGATGAGACCATGTCATTCGATCGCCGACCAGCATGCATATCGCTTCCTTCCTCAGGTTTGCCACCGGAGGGGCCTCTACCTGTGTTTAATAGCGTTCTCCAAAGCGCTCGGCAGTTGATGTTTTTTGTTTCCGTGCGAGCGTGACGTCAACATCACGCTGATGTTGAGGAGACTGAGACATTGTCTGAGGACGACACCAAGAGGTCGTTCGACTTCACTGGCGAGTTGCAGCAGCTCGACGAGTTGGTGCATCTAATCGCCGCAGCTTCATCGAGCAGCTCGAGACCGCGGTTTCGCACTCCCGCCAAGGTCGTCCTCTGTTACGCCGTCTAGGGATACACTGGCGAGTGCTTATTCAGTTTCTTCCAATCTACAACGAATGTCGCAAATTGTCGCCAGGAGGCTTCGCGATCGACATCAACGTGGAGCCGTCTTTGCCCCCTGGAATGGAGAGCGTTTCCGACCACTGCATCGCACGAGGAGTTGCTCAACGTCATTTCCCCCCTCGTGCGTTTGCGCAATGCCACGTCTCTCACCTCTCGGGCCATCTCATGGCGAGCTGAACCACGAGGACATGTTTGGTGAAAGGCATATGTCATCCAGTCGGAAGGATTTCGCACCGCTCACGCCCTTGTTGCTGACCGTATATAGCCATGTCAAGCCCATAGAACAGGTCGCATGCGCACAAAAGATGCTAGGGGGAGTCTCCCAGACACACATCATGCCAGCACAGGAGGGAGTGGCTGCGAGTGATCCCCTCCAGCCCATGTGCGATTCAACGGTCAACGTCATACATTCTGGACGACGATATCGAATGCACTATTTCGTTCGCTTTTGTTGATACTTGTCCATCAGTGGACCCCACTTCCGTGTGAGGGGGAGGTTCCAGACCCAGTCTATATTACATGTACGGTAGAGGGCCTGGGTGACTGCCGGAGCCCACAGATAGATAGACATGAGGTGGTGAGCACAGCACAATAGTCTTACAGTGCTGCCTGAGTCACATTGACAATTGCACATCCGTCACGTGCACCGTGGCATCTCACTGCCGCTCCTTGTGAGATATGATAGTTGATCTGATCTTGTACCTGTATGTCGTAGTCGCCCTGCAGAGATTGGTCTAGTTCTTTTGTGCCCAGTGTTTCCATTGCTGGCCACAATCAGCTTCCAGACATGCCAGAGGAATAGGTACAGTCATCCACTGCCACTTGTGCCACCCACCATTGCTTGTGCCAACCACAAATAATGTGAACATATCAAACAATATCCCACTACAATAAGTTGAACTATGGAGCTGTATTGGACAGTCAGATTGGCGGCCACACTATGTGACAGGTTCAACCAATACCTCCTCAGGTGTCAAGACCAAGCTGTTTTTCTATATGAACGTCGGATCAAGCACCTCTGGTCCATCTATTACTGTAAATGTTACGTTTTAGGGTTCATTTTATTTTTATAATGTTGACACTTGGTGCATCGCGTGCACAAGCCTGAAATGACCCAAATCAGTTTACAAGGAGAGCAGTCTCTAGCAAGTAATGTGTAGTATAGCCCAGGCTTGACACGAACAACGGAGCGAGTTGACTGCGGAGTATGGTCTACTGACTCCATAAATTCGATTACATTTTCCATCGAAAATGCGGCATGCGCATCCAATCCATGTCTTCTGAGGTGTTAAATAGCTAGTGTTATCTTATTGATAATTGATGAGTGAAGTTGAATAGTTCAGACGATATGCGCATGTCCATGTCCACGTGTAACCAGATTTACAGACATTGCAACGATGCGTGTGGTATCCTAATTTCTTTGGCTGTCACCTTTCCCCTGGCCATTGCCATTGCCATTGCCATTGCCACTTCCACTCGAGAAATCGTGCGCTTTGTACAAGGTTGCAGTATCGAGAACGCTTCCATTGGCGCTCGCGACGAACTCGTGTGTGAGATGTGTCCGATTGTGGAACGTCAATCGGGACCAGCCATAGGTGCTGTGAGTGACCCACACTCGTCAGTACACACGTACAGAAGGAAAAGAACTGGCGTGTGACGGAAAGAACTCACTTGTCCCAGCCTTGGACAGCGTAATAGGGTATCGAGGTGAACGTGTCCAGACCGTCGTAGTGACCTGCAGCACCGTTGATGATGTTCCAAGGTGCAGACGGGTTGTTCAGTCCGTTGGGATCAATGGAGTCTAGGAAACAAGTGAGTAGGAACATAAGAGTTCACGTGTCGGTGTCCACACGTACAGTTGGCAATCGGGGCATTCCGCTCGTAAAGCTACAATACCCAAAGCGGTAGCTGTTAGATATCCTTGCACGCTTTGACTCAGGCGAATTACGGGAACTCACGTGGACATGTCCTTGCATGTACAGGTCGACGCCATATTTGATCATCAGTGGCTCGAATGCCTTCTGACAGTCCAAGCACACGTCGCCCGAGTCGTTCTGTGCACCGACGTACCATGGCCGATGGAGACCGACGACGACCCAAGGCGTCTGTTCACGGTCGATAGAGGCGAGATCATTCTCGAACCACTCGTACTGCTGGTTGGGGTACCCAAACGGACCATTGTCCCCACCGGCTTCGGTCCCGCCAATGCTATCTGGAGATTGGAGACCGACGGGAAGGTCGGTTTCGCTGTTGAGGATGATGAAGTGGGCGAGACCGTAGTCGAAGGAGTACCAAAAGTTGCCGACACCACCGGATTCGTCGGAGGGCATGCGGAAGTGGTTGACTGCGAGAGGGAAGGGGCTTCGTCAACAAGGAGATGCGGACAGCCACGATTGGACCCACTGTATCCAGTAAAGTTCATTTGACCGGGAACGCATATGGAGGTGGTGTAGGTGATGTTGTGGACAGAATCTGTGGCTCCACTAAAGACACGCTGAATTGGCTCTGGAGCCGCAAGTGCATGGATATGAGACTCACCCGTCATCGCAATTAGCCTACATAGATGAACATGATGAGCATCAGGATGAGCGAGGACACAAAGTAAATGACTTGCCTCGTGATTTCCTGGGGCAACCATGTATGCCTTTGAGCTAGTGAGGGCCGTCATCTGGTCATAGTACTGCTCGAGCAAGACGTTGTAGCCATCGAGGACGCTCGTCATGTTGGGGATCAGGCTGTCGTTGCCAAAATAGCCCTGCCAGCTCTCCTTGATAAAGTAATCAGAATAAGCGATATCACCAAAATGTGCGATGAATTCATAAGTGCTGGGCATGGGATCAGTGTGGTGAGTGTACCAGTTGAACGATATGCATACTCCTTGTTCTCGATGAGGCTTTGGATTGTGTTGAGGTCGTTGGGGCCGAGTGGGTTTGCCGCACCTCCGTATGGACCAACCTTGGTGCTAAGGCCGTCGGCACCCATCAACCCAAGATCTACGACGACTGCCACTGTGAAAGAGGTGTCGTCGCCTGCTTCACGGGCGGTGGTAAAGGTGTCTGTGGCTCTGTACGCACACCCAGGGCAGTTTCTGTAAGGCAGGTATAAGACGGTCGACATGCGGAGATGAACTGAGGATGAACGTAACTGGTAAGAAGTACGGTACCAGTATTTTGTACCTGGTTTGAGTCCGGTAATCTTGACGTGGTTATCCCATACACGAGAACTGGGATAGGTGGTCGAGGTGCCGGTGGCGACATTGGTGAGGGTGGTGGGGGACTCTCCGTACCAAACCTGCGGAGTGTCGAGCTGGACATGGGTGCTCCAGCTGACGGTCATACCGGTCGGGCTCGCGAAGGCAAGGTGCTGCTGGAGAGGTTCATAAGGATTGCATGGAACGGTGCCGGGAACATGCACGCCGGTGGACTCTGCAAGACAGGAGAAGGGAGTGGAAGTGTTGGTGAGGTCGATGAATTGGGCATCAACGCTTAGGAAGGCGAACACGGCTGCGAAAAGGGTGGACCGCAGCATGACGAGTGAGGAATCGATCACCATTTGCATCTGGCATTTGAGGGTTTCTAGCCATCGGCGTTATCGCGGCGACCTGCGAACTTACGGTGAAGGTGAGAAAGTTAGAGTTGGAGGCGCTCATCGTCCCGCATGATCCATGGGACGTGAACCTGCAAGCAACCAATCGGATCGAGCCAAATTGGTTCCATGCTTAGCCACAGACAGGTCACGCAGTTCAGTTGTTGCAGTACCTGTCGATATCATAACCCCGTCCCTGCTGAGGCACTGTAGCCGAACTATGCTCTATAATTACTGTACATACCCGGCACTGAACACCTGGCACTACTCACCCAAGGTACGTAGTCTGGTGACGATCGCAAAATGCCACCTTTGTCGCTGGTACCTGGAGACAGTACGTGTTTTCCTGTGACCTTGGGGTCGTTTTCCTGCCTTGACAGGAATTGGCTCAATGCATCGAGGATTTTTTAGCGATGACCACTGGGCCTAACCAGTGAATACCAGCCTATGCGAACAGACTCAAGTCATGGACAGAATAAATATTCAACACATCGGATGTGATCTGTGAGCCGAGATGGGCCGTCTACGCTCTCCCGATTCTCCTGGCATTCTCATCAGGTCCTGTTATATCTGTCACATTGTATGACATGTTCAACGTGGTCTGGACTGTCCCTCAGCTGTTCCCAAGTTGGTCCTGCTGCTCCAACCCTTCATGTTCACCAGATGACGCGTTGGCAACTGATTAGTATATCCATTGCTCTCACCTGTATTGCCATGGGGTACTTCCAACACATCCGTCTTGCCACTGGTACGCTTTGCGTTGGACCCCGCTGACCTTCTCTGCTTCCCGTACTCAACGTCTTGGAGTCGGTGCGTGGGTGGTCTGCTTCAGCTCCCGACATCGATCGTTGGTATGTGTTCGTACGCTCTCCTCACTCATCGACCTGAGCGTCTGAGCGTCTACACACGACGCCGTCATTCAGCTGGCCCGTCGACTTCACTACCAAGATCGAATCGTATATAACCTATTCCCACTCGTGCATCGCTGCTGTGATTCTGCGACCTGTCCACCTGTCATGGTTGGTTCATCAGGTCCGTGCACTAAGTATACTCCGTCTTTGTCACCCGGTTTTGTACTAGTTCACCTCTCTTCCCCTTTTCTCTTCTTGACTTCGTGCTCGTCGTTTCTATGTACAGCCCTCCTTTTCTCTCGTGTACGCAGTCTTGTCAGACGTCGTTTCTAGTCTCCAACGTGCTCTTGCGTGTGTCGCTGCGGCGGATTCCAGCGATCCTGACACCACCGTGTGCGGTGCATCGTCTGGAATATCTAGTAGATGTGGTTCATCCTCTATTTTGCCCATGTCCTCACATACCCTGCGAACGCTCTCTAGATTTTCTTGACATCAATCAATCTCAATTCTCCCTTCACCCACCTGTCCTCTCTCTCCAGAAATTTGGGGCACATGGATTCTGAATACTCTCTCTTCTTAGTCCAGTATTACTAGATGCGCCAAAAGTGCAGTTGACGAGCCCAGGGGAACAGAGGAGCCATGAGAACGTCGAGGTTGAGGCCAGTGCACAATGGGTACAAGCACATACAACACATACGTTAAATCACATATTATACCCCAGTTAGGAGTGAGGAAGTGATACAACCCCTAGAACAACCCAAGGACATGGCTGAGGGAAGACATGCATAGGAGCTGTGTTGGCATCTGGCCGAGGACGTCTTTAGCCAGAGAGGCACAACCTAACCCACTAACCCAAGGGAACACCCCGAGCTAGGGCTCACTCTAGTGATGGGGGAAAACCACCAGAAGAACAGACTGAGGTTGCTGTTACGAGTCAAAGGGTTCTCTTCGTACGCCCACATTCTTTTTCCTCCTTTATTAACTATGCCTTCCACGATTCTCCCTACCTGTTGTTCTCTTTACAACATGCACTCAGGAGATCCTCGATTGTCCGTTCGTATGCAGACGATTTCTTGTTGTATTCTAGTATCAGTGGCTTTCCTCTTCCAGACTTATCTTCGAGCCACTGGTAGCGCCCTTCCTCTTTCAAGTATTTACCTTTCTTGACCTGGTCCGTGCCACCGCCGGTTTGCCCTATAAGTAGGGCCCTCGCATGTACTATCACTTCAGCTTGTTCTACGCAATCTACGTGCTAGGACTTCTCCTCAGAACGACTAAGACCCCTCATAGTCGAGCCTCTGAGTAAACCAACCTTTACCTTCAACCTATCTCTTTAAGAGTTCTTCCCTCTCAGTCAAAGGGACTATTCTAGTGGAATATTCCTCGCCGTTGCTAACCCTCTACAGGAAGTAGCAGGGATTGCCCTTGAACGTCGTCTATACGTCAAGGAGTCTTGGACGCCGCCTATATGCCAAGCAGAGAGACTATTGGGATTGAGTCGATCCGAGTTAGTAGTTCTAGAACGTTTGCGTTAGGTGCCGTCGCACCGTAACAGTTGCCCTCAGCTGTCCCAGCCTTTATATACCTTAGCATATATACATCATGTGACCTAGGCTACTCTACAAGTAACCAGGAACCCTAGACCCTTGTTGCCACATGACGCCCCCTCTTCATAACTGGACCTTACCCAGACTGTGTACAATCCACAATGATGTGCCTTACACCCAAGTGTAACCATGCAGATCAGACGTGATATCAAACCCTAAGACCTTCATATCTGCACTGTCTGCACTCTGGATCCCTTCCTTAGGCGAGCTCCACCGAGATCCACATTGAGCGATTTGTAACCTTTTGCAGTTACACCCTTGCGGCCGTAACAGGAAGTGAGAATTATCCATGTCCGACCAGTGGCTACTGAAGCATTGATGAACTGAGGGAGAGGGTTTGGTGGATGAATGGATGGTTGCAGGATGGTCAAAGGGGATTTCTGGGCAGTGAAACCTAGGGGGTGGTCAGGAGCAGAGGTGCTTCATCCAATGTTCAGATAGAAAATCACTGGATCCTGGCACCTTAGGAGGGATTGATTAGATCACAAATCCATTGTGCCCTGAGGTCAATCTGGTTTTCTGATACAGAAGAAGGAACTATGCAACCATTGCTCTACCAGAGAGAAAGAATTTACCATCAACATACTATAGAGATTCTGTTGGAATCTAAAATAGGGGCAAGTGTCCCCACTCAGCCAGTTGCCCAGAAGGGAGTAACATGACTGAGGTGAGAGGGAGTGAAAGCAAAGGTTTAGATATGGGCAGAGAAACGTGCATGCTTAGCTCTGGGATCTCTTGTGTGAAGTCTGGTTCAGCTTTAGTGACAGTAAAGAAAAGAAAAAGGGTATTGTACCATAGGCACCACATTGGTATGATGTTGAGTAAGCAGATCACAGGAGTAAATGGACAAAGGAGTTTAAGTGTTATTGATAAAGGGGACCACTGCAAAGAGCTTCAGAAAGTCCAGAGGTGGTTTGATTGAAGTGATGCATAGATCTGGCAGAGTGCAGACCAGACAACCTCCAGAGATCCAGAGTTAACTTCTGACAATGTGATTGATGACACACATGCTTGCCTATTCCAACACAATGGACTGAGGTGTTTCAGCAAGGAGGGAGGATCCTATATGAGATGAATGTACACTAGCCATAAATGAGAAAGAGGGATCTTGCAGAGATCTGCACACAAGTATGAGTGACTGACTAAGTACATGAAGTGGGCAGTGCCCTCCTACAATGCAAGTCCAATACAAAGATGCAAGCAGTACATGTGTCTCGCGTGCCCGCCGGCACTATGGTCGGGCCGGTGACGAGGCTGCGTACGCGCTTGCTAATCCCAACACCTATCAGCTCCACACATGAGGCGACTAGATGGCATGTGGGAATTGATTCATGTCGATAAGGGCATGCATCGACAACGTTGAGCTCCTACTCTTTCTGTGTTCCGCGAACAGGTCCGAACTGACATAGAAGAATGAGCAGTGAGTGCAGGTTACAACATAAACTAATGCTAATAGTTGGTCGGCAAATGCAGGAAGCATCGAGATTAACGGGTGTGCTCGTATTTTTTGTCTTATTTTCTTGGAAGGTGGCGATTACCTTCTGAGTGGTGGCCATGAAAAAATAATCCGACAGTGGCGCGTCGCCGATGGAGTACAGGTTGGAGAGGGCATGAAAACAAGCAGTACTATCACTGGGATGGCTCTTTCATGTGATGGCAAGTGGGTTGTCAGCAGCGGGGAACGGGTGGCCAATGTATGGAGCCTGAGGACGCGCCAAATCGTCCTCACGGTGAGCGAGCACTCGGATTGGCTGGATGCAGTTCATGTGTCCCCCGACTCGAGGAAATTCGCGACAGGCTCAAATGACAAGACAGCGTTCATCTGGGATATTTCGACAGGGGAACGACTCGCCGGTCCTCTGATGCACGAACAACGTGTGGGGGTGGTGCGATTCTCCCCTGATGGGTCACATCTTGCGACTGGTACGGCAGGCGGAATGTTGCGAATCTACGACGCACACCACGGCGAGTTGCTCAGATGCATTCCAGTCCCACTCACTTCATACCCGGGCAATCACCTTACATGGTTCGATACACAAAGTATCTTCGCCCTAGTATCCCAGAACACCCTTATGCATATCGATGCAAACACAGGACAGAGTTCCTCCAGCTGGACAATTCCTGGAGAGCCGGTCAAGCCTCACGGGACCCTCACTTTGGGCACCGTTGTCTCATCCAACAATGGAAGATTCATCGTTACTTCCTTTGGTCATCATATCTCGCTCTGGGATGCTTTGACATCTGCGCGGATCAGCTCTGACATCCAGCACCCGGCACACGTATGGTCGATCGCCTTAGACAACAACTATCTCGCAATTGGCGATACAAACGGAAAAATAATCCTGCGCAAACTCGAGGATATCGTCTCCAGCTACTATATGATTGACCAGAGGGCTGTTCAGCAACTCGAAAATGGGAGGGATGATCTTCAGCAGCAAGTCGGGTCTCTTCGTGACAAACTTCATGCACTGGAGCTGCGCTTTGGTGCGTCTCTCAGTCAACAGGTTTGCATCCAACTGAACAGTGAATCAGACGGGTTTGGTGGAAAACCTACACAGCCCAACGATCTCCTTCAAGTCGTACAGCCTACTCCTCCGCCCGTAACTGGGCCTGCACCAGACGAGACTGAGAGTTCTTGGACGGTCAATCGTTCGGGGGCGCAATACTCGCACCCTCTCGGCATTTTTGATGGCACTTATCGCATGAAAAGCAACCATAGCGGTCTATACCTCGCGTGCTCACATGACGGAACTGGTGCGGCCGTCGCGCAAGAATTGGATGAGTCAAACGTATCTCAACGAGTTCGTCATCACTGTCTCGGTTTCAACTTACGTTTAATATCTGATTCGGATAGTGGACTATCTCCCCTTTTGGCGATGGAGCTTACGATATCATGGGTCATAGTAGTGACTTGGCCCTAATGTTGAGTGCTGGGACTTTCAACAGACTGATCTGTCATCCTGATAGAGGCGAGCATACCACTTGGACCATTGAACCCAGGGGAGATGCATACGTGTCAGCATTCATCCTCCATTAGCCTGGCTCTATTCGCTTACTCACCAAGGCAGGATTGGAAATGCTGAGGATGCTAGAGCTATCCATTGTGCCGAGCGTCGTGTAAGCCAGCTTTTTATTCAGGTCGTGTGTCCCTTGCTAAAGCTATTCCCAAACATATTCCAGATCTCGGTGTCGGTTCGCAATGTAAGCACTGTTAATTAACTTGTATAGGTTCCGGTGGTGACATTGCTCTGTGAATACAGAACAGCCAAAACCAGCGTTGGACTCTGGAACGTGTGTAGGCTTGAGCAAGGAGGGGACAAGAGCTGGCTCGGCTTGAAAATGATGGCGCTCTCAGTACATACTGTCTGATGGACGTGAACTCGCGGTTACAGCGTTGTCTCTGTTTCCCACTGGTCTGTATGATAGGACGAAAAGAGTGATTCAGGCCCTCTGATGTGTAAACCTGAGCCTCACAATGCAACTTGGGGACGGTTGTTGATAGTGCAATGCCCCTGCCACAAGAACTGGTCGTGTCACTGTAAATCTGTAGCATCAACGCATATGCACGATGTTGATGGTGTAACGAGGAAGTCACAGCCACACAGCGTTTTGTACTCTCGACTGCTGTCCCCGCAACGACATGCCAAACTTTTTCTACCGCCTTATTGATTCGAATGGTCTATGAACTGCGCGAGCAGCCCTGGTTTGGTCTCTACTTGGCTTACCAGGTCGTCTCCACTACGCTCTTTAGACTTCCGTATTGGTATCTTTCCGCTTATCCGCAGTCATGGCGTCCCCGCCCGAGCTGGTCGATGACACGTACTGTGCTTGTCAAGTTATTCCGACATCTATTTCAGGTGACTCAAAGGTACGTCTACCACCGACCCTGCTTTCTAGAGATTCCAACCGACGTTGTGCGCGACAACAGGACTGGCTCGCTCGTTCGTCTCCCCTCTCACCACACCATCACGCCTGGTCCAGGTGTCAAAGGCGTCTGGGTCGACCCCGTCCCCCATCTCATTACCGGCACCATTCTCGTCCTCGCCCACGCAGCCAATGTCGCATGCGCTCGCATCCCTGGCTACTGGATCGACCGCGACACAACCCTACCGACTGGTGCTCCACCTCAGCCAGGCGACATTGTCCTCTACCGTCTTCACGGGGGCGGCTATATTCAACTCTCCGCACACCCCGGTGACCCGACCGCCAATATCGCACGGGGGATCTTGGCCCATGCTCCGCGCATCACTCGGACATTCGCAATCGAGTACCGGCTGTCGACTGCAGCGCCCTACAAAGATGCAAATTCGTTCCCTGCAGCGCTCTTGGATGCCCTCGCGGGGTACGTCTATCTCGTTGAACGCGTCGGATTCCGGCCCGAGGATATCATCGTGCAAGGGGATTCTGCAGGTGGAAATCTCGCGCTGGCAATGATGCGGTATCTAAGAGACTATGCGGATTATCATCCCGATCTGAGACTGCCGCGAATGCCGGGTGGCTTGCTCCTTCTATCCCCTTGGGCGGACTTGGGTGCGTCGCACGAGGGACCACTGAGTTCCCTTGTAAGTCCGCTTTCAGTAGATTACACGGGCGCTCCGGAGCAGGCTAGGAAACACACGGTGAGCTATGGCAAGGTCGCGTTTCTAGGTCCATTTGGACTCGGGTTTGCGGAAAAGAATGCGTGGGTGAGCCCAGCATCTCTCCACCCATGCGTCAACGCTCGGTTCGATGGGTTTCCGAGGACGTTGATTTGTGCAGGCGGAGCGGAGCCTTTACTGGATTCGATTCGAACGCTGTGGTGGAAGATGGCGAGGGATATGGGAGAAGGAGAGGGCAAAGGACAGGTTGCTTATCACGAGGCCAAGGATGCAGTGCATGATCACCTGTTATTTCGATGGCATGAACCCGAGGTCGGGGAAACGCTAACAAGGATTGCATCTTGGATCGACAACAAGGTATAAGGTAATTATTGAGTCATTGATTAAACGCACGTAGAGATGTGGTTAACTGTCTTTTCGATCATCTGTTTTCACATCCTTGATATGTGCACTTATTAAAGTCATCGGCTTTCTCTCCATCTTTTCACAGTGCTATAAGCATGCATCCTCTTATTATTGCTCGTTGCATTCCTTTTTGTTGTCGTCTCATATTCTGAATAGGAAGGCTTAGCGACTGGACAGCTGTCTTGACTGAGATCCGTGGAACATCAGGCACTAGGTTCGGCCGTTCTGCAGATACCCCATGTCCAATTTCTTGATAATAGCACCACAGCGATACGGAGACATGTTTAGTGTTTAGGTTTCCTGTCAAGACATTCCTCACAACCTCAAAGTGAAGGCTCCTCGAAATCCGATGGTCAAGCGACTGCTTTTCGCGAATGTCACTCGTTGCACCTTCAAAATCATTGTAACTCGCTCTATTCTGGAAGAGTTGGGAAATCCTTGTTGAGTCAGATCCAAGTGAGGCTAGTCCTCGAATGATCCGCGATCACGGACTCTGACAGACTCGATCTGCACCGCAACTCATCGGTATACTAATGGTGACTCACGGAAGTGTTTACATTGTTGAATCAACGATAGGGTCAACCTGTAGAGCATCATTCCACTCTGATATCGGCAAGCACTCATACTCGTAGTTGAAAGGACTGATGGTTTTCAAGACAGAAAGTTGTTCGATATCGATATCCTATTGTTTCTTCTATATAACTATAGGAAGACTCGAATCCACCATTCCGGACTACGGGTGACTTCCACCACGGGCTCAAAGCGGGATCGACATTTGAGTCCTCGCTAAGCGCGGGCGGGTTCATATTCTGCGTGTCAATGAGCAATAGCCGCCATGTCAGAGGACGATCGTTGTAATTTCAAAGAGAATTGGTTCCTCACGGACAGAATTGTCACCCTCAGAATCCGATACAGAGCCTCCCGGCGCAGCGAAGGCTAACGCAGAAAGCCAAAAAGCGACGAGCAACGACCGTGAAAACTGCATGCTGTTTCTGCGATTGGTTAGGTCTGACCATTCATTAGGATTAGAGTCCTTTTGGAGCAACAATAACCCACCGACTACTTGAGAGAATGATGGAGGAGCTGTGTTGGTGCAGGGAAACATACCACTGGCTGTTTTATCATGATATGCGTGAGACCACTTTTGGCATCCTCATGGCGATGTTCCACCGTCCGCGGTAAATTCTGAAGGGGTATGGTTCAAAGCAGGTCAACTGACAGTCTGACACGTGTCTCGAAACATATGTGGCTTGGTTATCGTCGGCTACCATCGGCTGTGGTCGGCTACCTTCCAAGTCTGCTACGATTTCATAGATGATGATCGATGAACCTCCTGCCGTGTGGCGGTTTCGATGTGATGGCATGGTGTCACTCCTTTCCCAAAAGGACTGTTGTCACCGACAGTCGAGGAAATTTCCACGACAAGAACTTCTAAACGCGTTGGTGACATCGATGGGCTCGCCAGGGAGATGGAGATATGAGACTGCTCTAATTGTGTCTTGCGCCTGAACTGACTGGTCTTGCCTCAGATGAAGCTTACCTACAAAGTTCTTTCCATCTTTAATCTCCTTGTCACGGCCTGGAGGCTCGTCGTGAGATGTTACTGGGAGGGGCAATCGTCGGCCCGTACGTCAACTGCACGAGACCAATCCATTGCGGTTCATCGACTCACCAACGATTTCAGAGCTTCCCCACTACAGCTATCGCGGTGCTGACTACCCACTCGAACTTCCTTTCGACTTCTCCGACACTCCAGCCGCCATTACTCTGCACGAGACCGTCCACTTTGCACTCAACTGGTCTGATCCCGTTGCTGAGTTGGAGTGGGACAGGCTCGTCATAGCGCCAACAGAGAACGGTCGTACGCGCCTCGGCCCCGACTATAGGCTGTTCACCATGGTGTTCTGGCATCATTTCCACTGCTTGTGGTCAATTCAGAGGGCACTGAACGACCGCAACGACACGTACGCAGGTTACGAACACCTGCATCATTGTTTCAATTATCTGCGTCAAACACTGCTTTGTCAGGCGGCGGATACGCTGGAACTCGGAGACTTCATGAAAAAAGATGTCGAGAACGACCGGGTGGGAGACACATTGGTCTGTCGCGACTGGCAACAGGTTTATGATGCGTTGGATGAGAATTATCAGAATTGGACAGCGTTTGCGAAAGAGTGGAACTAGAGCTCGAGGACGAGCATAGTGCATTCAGCGAGCTGTTGTCAATATAATTTTTTATCGAGCTATGCCTTTGGGTTCGTACACCGACCTTCAGTTTCCATTTTAGAGCGAGGAACACGTCGCTGAAACAAAAGGTCGAGTGATCCGACTGGCTGACTCTATGTAAGCCTGAAAAATGTTTGGTCGACTCAACAAGGTTAAATATAACAGTCGATCGATTAGTACTTGGACGGCTCCATTCGACGTCAGATCAGCTCGGTGTTGGGTGTTGAACAAATGGTTATCTATCGTGGTGAAAGGGTACACATCTGATCAGATGGATGAATATTGCACCATGTGGACGGTTGTATCGCCCGTCGGGGAACAAGGTTTTTTTTTTTTTTTTACATTGGCATCCCTGATTTGGGTGACTCACCAAGGGTTCTCCGCTTGCAGAACAGCCTGAACTACTACCCGATTCTTCTCCTTTCGGATGGCACCTGAGCTCGAATGGAAATATTTCGTGTATTGCACAGCTGAACTTGTCGCGATGCCAGTGCCATTCGCAAATGAAATATTTCCAGTTTAGCGACGCGAGGGGGAATACATGTTGTCAGAACGAGAAGGGCTCTCCAGCGGAATCATGGAGTCGATGCCCAGAGGACTAGAGTGGTCCTTCTACCCATAAAACTCCTGTACGTATATGTGAAGCTCGCAAGCCTCCATACTCTAGTTAATTGCACTGAATGATTGCCCACATCTTCACGTTTCGATTTTTGCGTGAGAGAAAATAGTCGACGGCACGCATGACGCGCAATTTTCCATCGTCAAGTGTGATAGCAGCGCTATGGACCATTTGCTCAGCGAAACCTTGTCGAACACAGCATCTGGTAGAATGGGGTACGCAGTCGGTTGACGACTAACAGACGGAGTGGGCCGTGGAAGCTCATCAAAATTGATATTCCGGTTATATCTGGAGAGGAGATGCATATTCTGCCTTGCGATGAAAGGTGTCAGCTTCCTTGGCATAGGCACTGCTGAGTGCGCGTCAAGTGTGCACACGACTACCACGAGTGTCCACGAAATGGTCCGTGTCTTGTGCCAATTCTCATCGACATGTGGGGTAGAGATGGGCTAAGGTCATCGGGGGACTGGAAGTCACCATGACCACGCTGATTCTCGTCTGAAACATGGGCGAAATGCGGGGAAGTCGTCAGAGCAACTGCACGCGGAGGCGAGATTGCGATGATATGCATCCATTCTCGTGCCTTTCTTGTATGGGATACCTCGGGTGAGTTATCTTGAAGGGGTGAACAGTGATGTTGTATGAGCACACGGTACCTGGAGGCCATCGGGGATGTGAGTACAACACATGAGGGTGCTGGTTACCAAACTCCCTGGATTCCGATCCGTTCCAAGGACTACTCGCGATATCAGGTCAGGATATGTGTGAATTGTTTCACACGTAGGGTACGTTTCGAACTTGAACTTGATGAACCAGCCAGATTCAAACTCAGACTAGACTCGGACAGCTGTCACACGATCGGTGAGCTGCTGGCAGGGACTCGCTGCTTCACTAGCTGACACCGTGACAGCTTGGAGGGAAGTTCTTATGCGAACAGGACATGATTTCTCCAGAGACTATTGTCATGATTTTACGGTATAATTGGCTTCCAGTACAGAAGCCGGTGAAACGGTGGGAGTCTCGCGCTATTGTCTCCCCTAATTCGATGAGTAAAGTGTATTCATAGAAGCCTACTCTGCACTCGCAGTGGGTCTCATAGAGCAGGGTCAACTTCTGCTGTTACACGGTATCACATGTCGTAAGAATCCCGTTTGACATAATGTTGGAACTGCCCACTGGCACTGAAGGCACTCTTAACCATGTCTCCGGAACCCGCCAAAGTGATGGAAGCCCCGGGTGAGGCAAATTGCATCTTGCCTAGCTCGAGGGGCTCCGATCTCCGGGCTGACATAACATACGTAGCAGTCTGCTCAGTCCAACCTTTGCCCTGCGCGACTCGGAACACAATGAGCAGCGTGGAAATTGTCTGTGGCTGGGGTGAGAAGGAGATATGAAGATTTACAACAAAGGCTCACCTGAAATTGGTTCAAGGATTGTATGAACACCTGCGAAACAGGGTTTCCGATCCCGAACAAGATAAGGAAAATTATGGAGACGGTAGAGTATAGTGCAGCGGATTCGATGATCATCGCAGCGATCGACGTGTAGTGCGACCCATATTTTGGTCCGAGAACAGAAACGATCCGATATCTGAAGATCAGCAAACGAAGAACGATGGCAACCGTAAGAATGATGTTCAGAGCAAGGGATAGACTGAGATAAGGTAGCGTAAAGTTGATGCCGTTCGTGATGTAGGGATTCGTGGTCGAAACTTGCATAATGAACAGTATGCCCAGAGCTGCATTGTCGTATTGTGCGTGAGCTTTCTGACAAGCTCTGGACAGGAACAATAAACTAACCCACAGACCCTGCAATCATAAGGCAAGGGAAAAACATTACGAGCCAGAGGGGAGCCCGACATCTCTGAAAGATGACCTTGAATCGCCAAACCTGACAGTACCGTGAGCGGTCGAGTATAACTGTCTAATCTGAAGCTTACTGACAAGTAGAATATCGGACAACCAATTGGACAGGACAAATGCTACGTTACCAGAATTGTCTATTGGGATAGAGAACTCATTGTTCTCGAAAGAGCCTGGGCCGCCCGGATAATTACGGTCGTCGATAAACGCCATCTGAGTGAATGCGGCGAGTGCACACATGAAGAGAGTACCGAGGAGGAAGGACAGTGTGATATAAACCAGCAGAGGCGCGCGTTTTTTGAATTCCACGCGATTTCTGTCGCGCACGAGGAGGTTGAACGACATGAAGTATAGCGAGACGGTAATCCCATAGGCGATGGCACTGATGATAGCGCCCTGGAGCCAACACCTCTCGGAGAAGAGGGTCAGAGGGTCCTCTGCTGGGACCCAACTGGAGTTAGACGACATGTTGGCTGGGGGGTATAGGGCCCAAGGATAGGTCCAGCGAAGTGTGCCGACTTGAGGCTTAAGTAAAAGCTGATACACCTGGGCATCTGTTTGCTGGCGGCGTGGAGGAAGCCGGGCTGGTCACCCTCGCTTACCACGCGTTTCGGCAAACAGTTCGGGTATGTGCTGTAAATTTGTCGGTCAACTCGACGAGGGGTTTGGGTAAGTAATACCACCGCACGACAAGCTCGTAACGGTGTATGATCTACGAATCTGCAGAGGTCTCCATCTTTTCAGCCTGTTTCAACTTCTTAACGCCTATATGGATCAAGGTCACCGCAACCAAATGGCTTCTCCACCACACTACGACCCTTCCGGCAATAGTATCGGTACGGGCTCAAGAGATGGACAATACTTTAGGCTTACAGTCCCATACACGATGGCCATGTTCACAACTGCGAATATTTTACGCTATGAACATGTGCTTGGCTATCTGGGATCTGAAAGAATGTGGGGCGATCTCCGAGTCTCTTACCCGGAGGCATCCGTTTTCTGATGGAGTAGCTTGGTCGAGAATTAGCGGAGAATCATCATTATGGATACCATATGGTATTCGATTACCCCGCGAATTGTGCAGCGTATGGACTCACGCACTGGAGGTCCGTCTATCAAGGACTAAGATCATCAGCCAACCTAGCTCAGGCACAACCCAGTTCCTGATCATGTTTCGACGCTTCGAATAAGAATTCATTTGTGTGTTGTGAGGTACTGATTTCACAGACCATCACGGAGAAGCCTCTCACCGCAACGTCATTGTTTGGTCTTCACGACGACACATGAGGGTACATGGGACCGATCTTTCCAAGCCAAAGGAATGTGAAGCTCAACACAAAGGTTTCCGTTCGGCACAATGTCACGAATATTCTTCTCGCGTGTTGGTATTGCGCAAGGTTGGCTGACGCACATAGTTACGACAGTGTGTGAGCTCCGACCGCGGTTCCCTAGAGCCGTATCGTTCCGGATGATGTCCAGAAAGAAGCATCGCCGTGTGAGCGATTGACCTGCCGTGCCTGGGCTCCAGCAGGCAACCGTGTGGCTCCCGCACCGACCGAGGGCGTCGGACCCGGCCTTATCCACCTCCAAATTGCGGCTGTAGTAAGCGGTGATTTTGTTTACACGGACCGCCGCTGTATCTCCAAGCAAAGATTGCGCTTAAGTGAAAGAGCGTCCGGGAAGAGCAATAGCCTCATTATCTTTAGACAGCCCTTTTGTGCGAAGTACACGAGCAACTTGAAGGGCATCTTTGGACTGATGCCTGCTTACGCAGCCTCTGACGATGTGTGTATGTACTACTCCATGTAGGCCTACGAACGATGAGTCGAACGTAGCGAGCGGATGAGCACCGGATAAGCTAGCGAAGGGGCTGCGATCCCCAATCTGTCAACATCGGGGCAATGACGCATGCAGCGGATTATGCGTACCCATCGCGTAGGAGGTGCCCAGCGCATGTTTGGTGTTCACTTCTTTTGCGAATGGGCGGTATGGTGTGCTGCGGGAACACTGTGCGGGGTTCCGGATTCGCCTGCATATATGGTGCTGAGATACGTGCGTGTTTCCGCAGGTACACTAAGAATCAGTCTCTCACCCAGGATCCTTTGACTTTTCACGACTTCGAAAGATATTTCTGCAACAAGTATTCCAATGTGGAGCCGATACGAATTACGTGACCACTGAGAGGAGCAAGTTTGGCTACTCGGATGGCCGTGTCGAGGACGGACAGGAATTTCTTGCGTGTGAGCGGTATATGCGAGCTGCGGTAACGACATGCGAATAGAGCAGCGAATTTCGGGCAGGTTGTTTACATGGAAGTTGCTGTTGAGCGTAGCATCCGGGTCGTGTGGGCCCTCTTGCACTGCCCAGTTCACCTCTTCTCCCATGGGCAATTTCTTGGTCCACGAGAGTTTGAAACAGGTGACCTGCAGACCCTATCTGTCTCTCGTTACATACATGCCTTTCCGCGTGATGTGTTTTTCTGGGCTGAAGGCCTTTAGTGTTGGGACTGTGAATTCGCCCGTCTGGGCTGCAGCGAAGAATGTGGTAGTAAGGCATGTAGAGACTGCTGCATGCAATGGTGTCTCTAGATTCAAGTGCTCTCGGATAGCCGCTATCGTTTGCGACTGTGTACGGCTCTCTCGGGGAACACTTCGACGTGGGTGGGGCGAGGGTGCGAGTGGCTTTGTACAGCACTTCAGTTTTCTTTTCGTTCACCTCCTTTGATAGACCATGGATGGTGTGCCATGCTTGTACTGCACTGACGTAGTCAGCTACTGTCAATGATGGGTTTACTCCTGCTTATTGGAGAGGAGGATGCAAGAGAGGATGACCTTGAAGCAGACAAAAGTGGGGCATGATGAGGGCACAGGATCAAGGAATCTATTATGCCCCCAGATACAGGTCAACCTTATAAATTGTATCTAGGTATTCAAATATGAGGTCTCAGATGTATAATCCAAGATGTCTTGCTTGACTTCAAGGCCAAGCTTGGTTTGCTCATGATTGGTCCTAATAGATGGTGATCACCCCCTAACACACCCCCTCAAATCCAGTACAGGCCAAGCCCTTTTGTATGAAGGATGTGTTGAGAATGAGTGAGGGCTTTGGTCAATATATCAGCCATTATTTTGGTCATTGCACAGTATACAAGAGTGATCCAGCTGAGTTTGACAGACTTCCTCATATGGAGGTTGCTCAGATGGAAGTATTTAGCTTGTTTGTGGAACTGGGCATTGGACACAATGGCAATGGCTGATTTATTATCACCATACAGAATAGTAGCTTTCTTTGGCTCATAACCAATTTCCTTGTATAGATTGCATAGTCAAATAACATTGCACTCAGTGTTACAGCCACAAGGGCATAACTGCAAAAGGTCACAAATTGCCTGCAATGGATCTCACCAGTAGTTGGTACAAGATGGGATCTGGGGCACAGACAGTGCAGATATGAAGGTCTTAGGGCTTGAAGCCATGCCTGATCTGCATGTAGCTAGGCATAAGATGGTGGGTTGATTGCAGTCTGGCTATGGTCCATTATGAATAGGGGGTATCATGTGGTGACACAGGGCACAGGGTTCCTGATTACTTAGTTGTAGCCTAGATCACATGATATATATATGCTAAGGTATATAAGGCTTGGGACAGCTGAGGGCAACCTCAGTCTGTTCTCTTGAGATTTCTATTATGGTGCAACAGCACCTAATACAAATGTACTAGAACAACTAGACAGAACAGCTACTATCTCTGATGATAGGCAACTCCTCTGAGTAGGCCTGGACCCATGGGTAATGACATAATCAGCGTGGCTCCTGAATGGCAACTCTTACTTAGTTGTATACATGCTAGCCTTGGCACTTTGATGTGCAGATGTCCTAGCAGCAGTGTATATTACACATGGCCCTTCCTGTAAATCCTTAGCAACAGTGAACTATGATTGCAAGAACAATCCCTTTTACTGAGAGGGAAGAACTCTTAAGGAGGACATCGAAGATTAAAGATAGAGGTTACTCAGATGATGGATAAGACGGTCAGCCATTCTGAGGAGGAGTTCTTAGCATGTGGATTGCATAGAACAAGCTATAGTACTAGTACATGCGAGGACCCTATTTATAGGGTATACTGGCAGGACATGGACCAGGTTGTCAAGAAAGGTAATTATGGATAGAGGAATGATGTCACCAGTGGTCTGAGAATATATCCAGAAGAGGAAAGCCACTGGTGTTAGTATACAGAATAAAGTCATCAGCATATGATTGAACAATAGAGGTTTGTCTCATTGCATATTGAAGTGAATACAAGACAAAAGGAGAATCATGGAAGGCATAGATAGTGAGTGAAGAGAAGAAGTGAGGGCATACAAAAAGGACTTCTTGACTCATAACATTACCCCCACCATAAGGGCGAAGCTCCCCAGCTTCAATCTCAATAACCTCTAGTCTCTGGGGTAGATGATCCTGTAATGTTTGCGATCCCAACCTCATCCATTGGATCATTGTAATCATCTGTAAAAACCTCCCTTGCTGTCATAGTAGGGGAGTATTGCACGTCTTTTGCAAGGGCAGCAGTCTTCTGGGCATTGTGACAAAAAGGATGGTTGGAAATTCTATCCACTAAGGGTCTTGGCTCTGGTATGGGTATGGGCCAGGGCAATTCCAGGAATGGAAGGGAAGAACGCAGTCATTCTGGGTGAGGGCAGACTGCAGCCACATGTTTAGGATGGGGAAGGATATATTGAGGGCAAAAGTAGAAGGTACAATCTAAGATTGAATGCCCTAAACAATGACATTGCTGGCAAGCAGAGGTGAATCGTCTGTCAGATATTGCTAGGGGGTATACTCCTTCATTCCTGCACAGAGATATTTGATCCCAGAGTTCCAATAAGGCTATTTCTCCATCTTCTAGAGAGGAGGATGATGCTGATGAAGGGGAGGGTAGTGGGGATGGCAAGACACAGGCTTGGTAATGGGCATTCTATTCTACCAGAGCTACCAGCACTGCTAGCCCATTTCAGTAAGAAGGCAGATCCCTTCCAATATGTTGGTAGTGGGTCTAGCAGTGATGAGGGCAAGTTGGGAGGTCTGTAAAAATACAGAGTGGAGGAGGGCTAGTGGGGATTCTTCGTCAATCAATGCCTCGAAGAATAAGGCTAGCCTGGAGTCTTGGAGAGCTCTTTCCATTCATAGGAGGTCCTCCAAGGAGGAGGAGATGTGTTGGTGAGAGGTGAAGAAAGGTCGATTCATATCTGTATCAGTCAATTGGTGGAGGTTGACAGATGAATGTGAAAGCTGGTTTAGATGGACTCGAGGTGGATGTCTTCCAGTGGTCATTTGGGAGGTTCTTGAGTGGGTCATGATTTAGACATGGTGAAGGGTGGAATTTCAGAAATAATGAGAGAGGAGGGGAACTACAGTTATCAAGAGAATAAAATGGAGGAGGTGAATAAGGAGTAGAAAAGCAATGTGAGGGGGTATGAGGTCTGATAAGGTGTAGTCATTTGGGGTTAAAGGCATGGGGTACTTTTTAGAGGTGGTTGGCAGACTTATAAGTTTGGAGGAGGTCTGAGGCATTGTCTAGGTTTGATTTGGGTTCCCAGGTCCATTCTGATTCTGGGTACCCTTTTCAGATTACCAGGTACTGCCTTTGTGATGGTGGCCCATGGTAGTGTAAGATCTGGTCTATTTCATATTCCTCTTCCCCATCAATCAGATCAGAGGGAGGATGGAGATAGTTAGGACCATGTTCAGTGGTTTTTTGATAGGTTGTTAGGAGGAAGGCATGAAAGACATCATGGATCTTTCATGTGGAAGAGAGTTTGAGGTGATATGCAAGTGTTGAAAGTACTTCTATGATTTCAAAGGGGCCTTCCCATTTGGGGGCGAGTTTCCATGGAAGGTTTGGGTGGTGAAGATTTCTAGCTTCCAACCACACCTTATCTCCAACTTTCCATGGTTGGAAGTGGGCGGTGATCTGCTCCTTCATAAGGCATTGAGTTTTCTCATATGCGGCTAGGGCTTCCCTTCATGTGAAGTCGATATTTTCCAACCAAGTTTGTAGGGCAGGGAGAAAGGTGGTTCCTAATGGTGGGTAGGTGCATGATTCATAACCAAAGAGAAGGAAGAATGGGGTCTTGTTTATGAATGAGTGTACTGAGGAATTGTAGTGGAATTCTGCCATTTTCAGGAGGTCTATTCATTATTGGAGAAGTCCTTTGTAGAAGAGGTGAAGGTAGGTTTCTAATTCTTGGTTTACTCATTCTGTTTCCCCATCAGTTTGGGAGTGGTAGGCTGTGAAGAGGGTAACATCATATTGGAGTAGTCGGCCCAGTTCTCTGGTGAATGTCAAGGTGAATTGGGGTCCTCGGTCAGAAATCAGTCTGTCTCTGACGATAGGTGGCTCCTCTGAGCAGACCTGGACCAGCAGATAGCAACGTAGTCAGCATGGCTTCTGGATGGAGACTCTTCCTAGTCTCATAGATGCTAGTCTCGGCACTTCCCATGTGCAGATGACCTAGCAGCAGCATATACAACATGTGGCCCTTCCTGTAAACTCTTTAGTGGTGGCAAAATATGATCACAAGAACAGTCCCTTTTACTAAGAGGGAAGAATTCCTAATGAGAATGTCGAGGTATCAAAGGTAGAGGATACTCAGATAGCAGATAAGGCGATCAGCCATTCTGAGGAGGAGTTCTAGCATGTAGATTGTGTAGAACAAGCCGAAGTACTATTTATAGAGGTGGACTCCCTACACATAGACCAAGTGTTAGAAAGGGGAAATAGCTAAGTAAAGATAAAGTGCTACTAGTGGCCTGAAGATATATTAAAGAAAGGAAAGGCTACTGGTGGTAAAGTACAAGAATAGACTTGTCACATGCTGGGACAACAGGGGGCCCTTTCTAATAAGTATAGGGGCTTAAAGGGAGGAAAGCATTATACATCCCCTGACTATGTTGGAAGACAAGTGGTGAGAGAAGAAGTTGAAGGATATCTTGACTATAGAAGGCATTGTGTTACTAGAGAAAAGGGATGGTGTATTCCATTGATGAAAGATGCAATGCTGAGAAGGACTCAAGATATAAGTGACAAAGCATGAAGAAACAAAAGGAAGAAATGAATAGAGGAGTATATGGACCACATCACTGTCAACACATATCAATATGGCTTGCCATCAAATAATTAACTTTCCATTCATAATCTCTATTCTTGGTCACAGCGACTGGGCCCAGGCATTGAGGGACTTGCCCCTTGAGATGTTTCTTATAGGGTTTCATCTAAGAAACATTGACTATGGAGTGGATGTAAAGAGTTTTTAGTAGCCTTAAAGTTACTACATTTGGATCTGCTAGATCTGTGATTATGTATGGGTCTAGCCAATGCTCAGTCAATTTCTTTAAGGCTCTAACCAACCTCAAATTCTCTGTGGAGAGCCAGACTAGCTGGTTAACTTTATAAATAGAAGCATTGGAACAATACTTATCTGCCTGTGTTTTCATCTTCTTCTGAGCTTGTAGAAGGTTCTGATACACTTCTTCCAAGGTTGTGGAGAACTCATCTACTATGGGAGCCATACTACTTCTGGTGATGGCTTTGGACCTCAAATATATTGGATAAGTATAGGTGAGAGAGAAAGGAGTCCACTTGGTGGTAGAGGAAACCATGTAACTGATGCTATATTGTATGATTGAAAGCTAGTCCAACCATTTTTCTTGACAGTCAAAGCAATACATTCTCAAAAACTTCCTGATCTCTCAGTTAACAACTTCTGATTAACTATCTATTTGTGAATGGAAGGCAGTTGAGAGATGTGTTTCTCTGCTAAGTTGTTTATTAATAACTTGCATTATCTATGATGCAAACTGAGGATCATGGTCTGATGTAATCAACTTTGAAAGACTATGATGCTTTCAGATGTGGGTCATAAATAATTTGGCCATTTCAACAGCACTAATGGCCTTAGTATATGGGATCAGCTTAGCTAAACCAGTCAACCACCATCAAGATGGTGTTATAGTCATGGGAGAGGGACAGATTGGTAATGAAATCTATGATAATGTCTTTCCATAGTTGAGATAGAACAAGTAAAGGAATGAGCCTCCCAGCTGGTATGGCACCTATGCCCTTGAACCATTGGCATATATCACATATAGTGATGCAATCTTTGACTATGGTGGCTAATCCAGACCACCAATGAGGATGTTGAATGGCCTCAAGCATTTTCTCTTGGCTGGGGTGCCCCATAATGGGTGAGTCATGATGCTTTTGGATGGTTTCCATTCTAAGCTATAATGATTTGAGAACATAGATCCATTTATAGTGGTTGCTTAGATAGCAATTGGATTCTTCTTATATATTCCATTTATTTTTGAGGTCCCTTATGTCCCTTTCATGCAACTTGCATGTTTCTGAAAATATTTTATGTCTGAGTTGAGCCTCTTCATTCATGACTGAGACTGTGCCCATAAATAGAATTGCTTTAATTTTGTCCAAGGAGATAACAATAATATCTTTGTTATCATCTTCTACTCCTTCATAGTGGTCAGATTGCCAGCTCAAGACATTGTCCTTTGCCATTGAGGTGCTGGGTTTATAGACCCAGACTATATTGAATTGAATTAAATATTGCACCCACCAGGCTTGCTGGTAATTGAGGTCTTGGTGCATCACAATAAACCTTAAGTTATTGTGATTTGTTTCAGATCTCAAATGGCAAGTTGGCTTCTTCTAGATAATGCTACCATTGCTCAAGTGCTTGGATAATGCCAAGCATTTATCTCCCTTTAGTATAGATAAGATAGCACTGATTATAAAGTCTGATGAATCACTTTTCATGTAGAATTGATAATCAATGTTGGGATCTGTTCTAGCCACAAGGGTGTAATGAATAATGGCTCATGAAATGGCCACTATGGATCATTGGCATAGATTGCCATCAGGCAAGAATTGCACATTAAGAAAAGGATCTGGGATCTGGGTCATGGATGATATGCAAATAATGGCTATAGGTATGGTATACATGCCTGATCCATGAGCCTAGAGTGTAAGATATAACACATGAGTGTGGTATAGCTGGCTAAGGTCTGGATATGAATAGAGGGCATCAGATGATATCAAGGGTTAAGGGTTGCCTAGTATGTATAGATTATCTAGGTCACATGATGTATATATACTATGATATATAAAGGCTAGGGCAGCTGAAGGCAACCTCAGTCTGTTCTCTTATGGGCTTGCTATTATGGTGTGATGACATCTAACACAAATGCACTAAAACAACTAGATAGAACAGCAACTGTCTCTGATGATAGGCAGCACCTCTGTATAGACCTAGACCCACAGATAGCAATGTAGTCAATGCAGCTTCTGGATGGCAACTCTTCCTAGTTGCATAGATGCTAGTCTCAGCACTTCTGTGTGTGGATGACCTTGTGGCAGCATATATGATATGGCCCTCTCTGTATATAATCAGCTACAGTGAATGATGATCACTAGAATAGTCCCTTTTACTTGAGAGAGAAGAACTCCTAATGAGAAAATCAATAGTCAAAGGTGAAGGTTACTTAGAGGGTGGGTAAGGCAACTGGCCATTCTGAGGAGAAGTTCTGGCATGTAGATTGCATAGAACAAACTAGGGTGTGAATACATGCAAGGACCCTATTTATAGAGTAAACCAGCAATACATAGACTAGATAACCAAAAAAGAAGAATGCTACAAGTGGGAAGGAAATTACCAGTGGCTTGGAGATATTTCCTAAGAGGAAAGGTCACTGGTACTAGAGTACAGAAGTAAGTTGTTGGGGTAAGAGCAAACAATAGAAGTTCCCCTCAGTATATGTTGAAGAGAATACAAGACAAAAGGTGAGTCATGGAACACATATGTTGGAAAAGAGAAAAAAGAGTGGGGGCATACAAAGAGGACCCTCTGACATGTTACATTACCCCCTTCATATCCTTAAAGAATCCTTGCTTTGATCTCAATAGGCTCAAGTCTCCCAGGTAGGGGATCCTATAATATTTATGATCCCAACCTTGTCCATTGGATCATTATAATCATCTGTAAAAACAACCCTTGCTATTGTAGTTGGAGAGTACTGTATACTCTCCTCAAGGGCAGTGGTCTCCTGGGCATTTCAACAAAAGGGGTGATTGGTGATTCATTCTGCCAGGGGTTGTGATACAGGGACTGGTAAAGATTGGGAGAGACCAGCACAAGGACATCCTGGAAAGAGAAGAGATAAACAAAGGTGATTGGGATGAGGACAGGCCAAGGCAATATGTCCTGAGTGGGGCAGTACACAACAGGGGCAAAAGTAGAAGCTGTAGTCTAGGATGTCATGTCCCAGACAATGGCATTGCTGATAGGCATCTACAAACCATTGGTCAGTGGTGGCAAGGGGATATACTCCCTTGTTTCATTGCAGAGAGATCTTATCCCACAACTTGAGAAGGGCAAGTTCACCTCTATATAATGGAGAGGACAAGGCAGATGGTGTTGCTGGTGGGGAGGGTGTGGGTGGTTGCACCTGATATTGGGCATCCTTCTTGACCATGGCTACTAGAGCAGCCAGTTCAAGTTGATCCATTGTGAGAAGGAGGGGGTTATGAGCTCTATGTTCAATGTTATGCACCATCTCCATGATTAGATGAGTGCCCTCCAAAGCATCTATGGTGGGGTGGGTGGTAATGAGTGCTAGTCTAGAGGTCTGAAAGGAAGTAGAATGGAGGAGGGCAAGTGGGGATTCATTATCAATTAATGCTTTGAAGGAGAGAGCTAATCACAAGTCCTGTAAGGCTCTCTCCATCTATAGAAGATCCTCAGTAGAGGAGAGGGTATGCTGTTAGGAGGTGAAGAAGGGGCAATTCATATCAGCATTGATCAATTGATGTAGGGGGACAGATGAGTGGGATAGTTGCCCTAGATGGACATGAGGAGGGTTTCTGCCAGTGGAGATGCAAGTGGTTCTTGAGCAAGTCATGGTTATACTGTATATGTCAAAGGAAGGAGTGTCAAAAATAGTGGGATAGAAGAGGAACTACAATTACTAGGAGTAGGAAATGAAAAAGATGAATGAGAAGGAGAAAAACAATATGTGGAGAAATTAAGTCAGAGAGGGTATATTTGGAAGGGGTGGTAGATATAGGATTCAGAGATGGTTGACCCATTTATAAGTCTGAAGGAGGTTGGAGGCATTATCCAGATTTGATTCAGGTTCCCAGATATGCTCTGACTTGGAATAGCCTTTTCAGGTTACAAGGTACTGCCTTCATGATGGTGGTCCTCTGTGGCATAAGATTCAGTCAATTTTATACTCTTCTTCACCATTAATTAGGTTGGATGGAGGGTGGAGGTAGTTAGGGCCATATTTGGTAGTTTCTTGGTAAGTGGACAGAAGGGAGGCAAGGAAAACATTGTAAATCTTCCAGATGGAAGGGAGTTTGAGTTGGTAGGCAAGAGGTGAGAGCATTTTGATGATTTCAAAGAGGCCTTCTCTTTTGAGAGAAAGTTTATGGGGAAGGTTCAGATGAGAAAGATTCTTGGCTTCTAACTATACCATATCTCCAACTTTTCATGATTAAAAATAGGTGGTGATCTGATCTTTCATAAGACATTGAGTTTTCTCATAGATGGTGAGGGCTTTCCTTTGTGCAAAATCAATGTTATCTAGCTGTGTCTATAAAGTAGGGAGAAAAGTGGTTTCTAGAGAGGGATATGTATGTGGTTCATAACCAAAAAGGAGAAAAAATGGGGTTTTGTTTGTGGAGGAGTGTATAGAGGAGTTGTGGTGAAATTCTGCCATTCTCAGAAGATCAATCCACTATTGTGGGAGTCTATCACAGAAGAGGCAAAGGTAGATTTCAAGTTCTTGGTTTACATGTTCAGTCTCTTTATCAGTTTGAGGATGATAGACAGTGGAAAGGGTAACATCATATTGAAGAAGTCTGCCAAATTCCTTGGTGAATGCCGAGGCAAACAGGGGGCCTTGATTGGAAATAAGCTTATTGTGGAGGCCAACTCTAGAGAAGACATGTTCAAAAAAGAGCTGAGTGACTTCTTTGGCTGAGATGTCAGAGTGACAGGGGGTGTAAATTACCCCCTTCATAAGGCCATGGTCTATCACAACCATGATAGAGTCAAAACCTTTGGTAAAGGGTAAATCCATGATGAGATCCATAGACAGGGTGGAGAAGAGGTGAAGTGACAATGAAGAAATGGGGTGCAGTGGGGGGACAGTTGGGTGAGTGTTCACTTTGTTGGTCTGGTAGAAGGCACAATCAGAGACAAAGCAATATATAAAGAAAAGAAGGCCTGGCCACCAAAAGTTCTTCTAGATGAGGTTCTGAGTGTGATAGATGCCTTCATGACCTTCAGCAAATGATTCGTAGAGAGAGGTCATGAGAGTTTGGTGCTCTGTGGGGGGAACATAAAGATGCCCCTTAAAATAGAGTTTTCCATTATCAAAAGTCCAATCAGCTAGGGTAGAGCAGTGAAAGTGAGTGGGATCCCATTTAGACAGTGAAGGGCAGCCAGGATGACAGGGTCAGAAGTGAAGAAGGAGGCAATCTTTTCTAGTAAGGTGATGTCAATGGCATTGAGGAATAGGTCTTCTGGGAGAAGTTGCAATTCCAAGTTATCCTTTGTGGTGTTGGTGGTAGACATTCAGAAAAGTATATCTGCTGATGCTAGATGAGAGGCAGGAGAATAGAGAAACAGCAGGTTGAAATCTTATAGGAAAACCTGCCATTAAGCATGTCATCTGGACAGCTTTCTGGGTTTTTTGAAATAAGTGAGGTTGTAATGGTTGGTTATAATGGTAATAGAATGTCCTGTTTCCAACAGATACTGTCACCACTCCTCTAGAGCATAGATGACAGCTAAGAGCTCCTAGTCATAGATGTCATAGTTTTACTCTATGTTTTCAAGTGTTTTAGATAGGTATGTGCAGGGGTGTAAGTCACCATTAATATCCTTTTGCATGAGAATGACACTGGTAGCTATAAGAGAGGTATCGGTCATAAGAAAAAATAGTTAGGAGATGTCTGGCATGCTAAGGACTGGGGTGGAGACAAAGATCTATTGTAAGCAGTGAAAAGTGACCTTGCAGTTCATTGATCAGTTTCAGGGGGTGTTTTTCTTTGTGAGGTCTAGGAGAAGGCATGCCACTTCAGAAAAGCCAGGGATGAACTTCCTATAGAAGTTGTAGAAACTGATGAAACTTTGAACTTCTTTAATATTGGTGGGAGTTTTCTAGTCTTTAATTGCAGCTAACTTGGCTTGGTCCATCATGATCCTGTTGTGGCTAACAACCATCCCTAGATATTTGACCTCAGAAGTGTCAAAAGAGCATTTGGAAAGTTTGAGGTATAGTTTCTGTTCAGCTAATCATTGCAGCACCAGCTTGGTACATGTATGATGGAGACCCAGGTCTGTGGAGTAAATTAGGATGTCATCCATGTAAATAACAACCCATCCTTCTGCTATATAGTCTTGGAATATGATTCATGAAGGTCTGGAATATTGTGGGGGAGTTCCTTAGTCTGAAGAACATCATGGTGGGTTGAAAAAGGCCAAATGGGGTGATAAATATGGCCTTCCACTGGTCTTCAGGCTTGATTCAAATATTGTTATACCCTCATCTGACATCAAACTTTGTGAAATATTAGGACCCTTTGAGCCAGTCCAGTAGGTCAGAGATGAGTGGTAAGGGGTAGGCATTTTCTATGGTGAACTCATTAAGATATTGGTAGTTCTGGCAAGGTTGTAGAGATCCATCCTTCTTTGATACAAAAAAGAAGGGTGCCACTTGGGGGGACTTGGAGGGTATAATCTTTCCTGAAGCTAAATGTTCTTCAATGAATTCCTTACAGGTGTCAACCTCTTTGAGATTTAATAGGTAGGCTTTGGCTGCTTTGGGGATAAATCCCTCTTTTAGATCTATAGCATGGTCAAATGGTTGTGCTGGTAGGAGCTCTTCTTTTAGAGGTTCTTGAAACACCATGGCAAATTCTTCAAATTCTGTAGGTAGGGTAACTTCTTTCTTCAGGGTGGCTTGAGCTATTTCTGAGGCAATCATGGTCTTATTGATATATATGGACAGGTGGTATCATTTAATATATTTATACTCTAGTGAGGCACTCTGATTTGTTCTGAGATATCAAAGTATATATCTTTGGGGTAGGAGGTCTTCTTCAGTTAGTATCAGGGGAAGGAACTTCATTATCCCTGCCTTTCAATCTATAGTTGGATTCACTTTCCTGAGCCATGAGAGTCCTAGAATAACATCTTTTTTTCCACATTCTAACACTAGAAATTCTTCAGAGGTTTCCCAATCTTCAATTTAGATGGGGAGCCTGGTGACCAGCTAAACCAACCCAGAGTTGTTGATGCTACCATCTACATTTCATGTGACCATCTTCTGTTTAAGTCATCTGATGGGCAAGTTATTCTGGACTATGAGTTTAAGGTGAACAAAGTTCCCTGTGGCTCCACAGTCCACTAGGGCTTGAGTTTTGATGGTTTTATCTGACTGTATAGTTAAAGAGATTCATATAGATTGAGTCTTTGCATCAGATACAATTATAGTCATAACAGTGTAAGGAAGGGGAGACATCAAGGCATCCTTCCTTTTCAAAAATCCTAGAGGTTGATGGCTTTCACCTTTGCAGTTTCTCCTTCAATCTGGGCTCCTTCTTCTTTGTCATACATGGTTTTGAGAACTTGCAGAACTTCTTCCTGGGAGATATCCTTGATGGTACTAAGAACATTGAGGTATTTGATAAGTGTGGATTGAGATAGGATCTCTTTGATGGTGTCCACTGTCCTAATCACAGCAGGATGGAATGGGTTCCTAGATAAAGAAGGTGTAGCAGATATGGGTGGTGATGGAGTAGGGGGTATAGATAGTGTTCATTCCTGGGCATTGATGGTTACAAGTGGAACAACCCTTCTTGTGGCAAATAAAGCATAGCCCCTTCCTAATATGATCTGCATGCTGTACTGGTGTTAATTTTACTGCATCTATATCCATAGCATTTGAATCTTTGTGGATAAAGGACAATGCACCAGGTCCTCCTCTCTGGAGATATCAAATAGAGTGGAGGCATTCTTTCTAAGTGTGGAATTTACTAGTGGCTTGTATCCATGCACTGAGCATCTCAGGCATTTTTTCCATGAAGAATATCATCTGGGTTAGGTCTTTGTCTAGTCCTCAGGTGAATTCATCTATAAGCACCAGGAATCTGTCTCCTAGTGCCATCTTGGCTGCTTTTAACTGGAAGTCAGCTACATACTTCAAGAATCCTTATTTGTCCTTTGTGTTCTGCTACAGCTTTGATACCATATAGTAAGCTCTCTATTTCAAATCAATAGGGAGGAAGATCTTGATGAAGTCATCTGAGACTTCTTTAAACATCTTAGGAATAGTTAGGTTCTTGGCTATGGTCCTATACCATACCTCAGCAAAGTGAGCACTGCATCCTTTGCTCATCTTGTTCAGTAATAACATAATCTTTGATGCCTCCATTATGTAGACCAGCATGTTGATTTCTAAATAGGCTTTGATAGCTAGAAGCCATTGATTGGCATTGTCTACCTCTCCAGTAAAGTCATCAGGTAATCCTCCTTTCAATTCAGTAGGCATATTATCATTGTCTGGATTTAGTGGTCTCAGAAAGATGGAGGGTCAGCCAGGTGGAGTGAGTCCTTGGAGTGGAGGTGTGATCTGAGTATGTGATACAACTCCTAGAACAACCCAAGGACATGGCTGAGGAAAGACACATATAGGAGCCATGTTGGCATCTGGCTGAGGATGTCTTTAGCTAGAGAGGCATAACCTAACCCACTAACTCGAGGGAACACCCTGAGCTAGGGCTCACTCTAATGAGGGGGAACCCCCAAAAGAACAGACTAAGATTGCCCTCAGCTGTCCCAGACTTTATATACCTTAGCGTATATACATCATGTGACCTAGGCAACTACTATAGTCACCGGGAATCCTAGACCCTTGTCATCACATGATACCCTCTATTCATTACCAGACCATAGCTGTGCTGTGATCAATCCACTGCCTTATGCCCGGCTACATGCAGATCAGGCATGGCATGTAATGCCCTAAGACCTTCATATCTGCACTGTCCACACCCCAGATCTAACTCATGTGCATTGTAATTTCCACATGATCCATTGCAGGCGATTCATGACCTTTTGCAGTTACACCCTTGTGGCCATAACAGTGTGGGCAATTACTGGTGGTACAGTAAAAGGGGCAAGGGCAGAGATTGGAGTAGGTGTAGAGATCAGAGTCCTTACTATAGGTGGACATCTGATAGGGATGCATGGGTGCTGTGAGTTTTGTGGGGTTTGTAGGGGGCAATATACAGGTCTAGATGGAGTTTTGGATTCTGAGTCAGAGGGATTCTAGGGGGAGTGCTATGATAGGATGGATAATAGTGGGGGTTCCTTCTACTGAAGAGCAGGGAAAAACTTGACAAGTTTATTCTTTTGTTATGGTGTGATGGCATCTAATGCAAATGCACTAAAACAACTAGACAGAATTGCAACTGTCTCTGATGATAGGCAGTACCTCTGTGCAGACCTAAACCCATGGATAGTAACATAGTCAATGTGGCTTCTGAATGGCAACTCTTCCTAGTTGTGTAGATGCTAGTCTTAGCACTTCTGTGTGTGGACAACCTTGTGGCAGGATATATAACATGGCCCTCTCTATATATAATCAGCTACAGCAAACAATGATCGCTAAAATAGTCTCTTTTACTTGAGAGGGAAGAACTCCTAATGAGAAAATCAATATACTCAGAGGGTGGGTAAAGTGACTGGCCATTCTGAGGAGAAGTTCTGACACATAGATTGCATAGAACAAACTAGGGTATGAATACATGCAAGAACCCTATTTATAGGGTAAACCAGCAATGCACAGACCAGGTAACCAAAAGAGAAGAATGCTACAAATGGGAAGGGCATTACTAGTGGCTTGGAGATATGTCCTAAGAGGGAAGGCCACTGGTACTAGAGTACAGGAGTAAGTTGTTGGGGTAAGAGCAAACAATAGAAGTTCCCCTTAGTATATGTTAAAGAGAATACAAGACAAAAGGTGAGTCATGGAACACATATGTTAGAAAAGAGAAAAAAGAGTGGGGGCATACAAAGAGGACCCTCTGACACATAACACTTGCCCCCATAGAGGAGGCCCTTTGGGATACTGGTATGATTGGGTTCTCTAAGATGTCCTTGCTCAACAATCACAGACTTCTATATATGTATTTTCTTGTTGTTGTACTTGGGTTATTCTAGGGGTTGTATTAGGATTGATGTAGTCATAAAGGCCTGCTTTAATATGTCAAATGTCTGCTGGCAGGCATCATTCCATAGAAAGACCTTATTCTTCTTCAACAGATCATGAAGTGGCCTAGCCACCTTATTATAGTCAGAAATGAACCTACAATAGAAGTTTGCCAGTTCTAGGAAGCTTCTGATATTCTTTATCTTTCTAGAAACCAGCCATTTCAATATGGCCTCAACTTTAGCTGGGTCCATCTTAATCCCTTCCAGTGATATGATCATTCCCAAGAAGTCTACCTCTTTGATATGGAAGAAATACTTTTCCAATTTTATAAATAAGTTGTTCTTGTTGAGATATCCAGCATGATCTTGTTATGTTCTTCTTGGTTATCCATCTTGGTAAATATCATTATGTCATTGATATAGATGATGTAGACATCATCCATATTGACAAAGATCTCATTCACTATGGTCTGAAATATGGCCAGGGAGTTGCAAAGTCCAAAGTACATCATGGTGGCTTAAACACTTCTTTGAATGTGACAAATGCTGCTTTTCATTCATCATCTTCGTGAATTTGGATATTGTTATATCCTTATTGGAGATCTATCTTGGTGAATAATTTTGCTCCCCTTAGCTTATCCACTAGTTGAAAGATCAGTAGGAGTGGATAATTATTTTTGATGGTATGCTCATTTAGATAGTAGTAGTCCCATACCATGCACTTCTTGCTGTCCTTCTTTGGAATAAAGAAGACCAGAGAGATTTGGGGTGACTTCAATAGTCTAATATAGCCCTTTGCCAGCTGGTCATCTAAAAATACTTTGATCTCTTCTTGTTCCATGATGGACAAGGGAATGAGATGAACTTTTCTTGGTTGGAAGCTTTCTTTTAGGTCAATCCCATGATCTCATGGTTTTCTGACAGGCATGTGCTTGCTTTTTTTTCTTTAAAAACCATCTAAAATACAATGGCTCAGAAAACTGTTTGCATGTTTGCATATTTTCCACTAAATGCAATAATCCTCAACAACCACTAAGCCTTATCAAATATAATGAGTATATCAAATTTAGTATAGACTCATGGCTTTCTACACACTCAAGAATTAAGAGATTTAAATAAAATGGCAGTCATTACAAAATGACAACTCATGTGGACAGTTTTTTGACTTTATATTGTAATTGTATATATTGAACCCTAGAATGCTGTAATATCATTACATACGTTTGAAAAAGGTCCTATTATGTTACATTTATGTAATGCCTGGTCATTCAACATATATAAACCCTATCATCTCATTATTATTCTACCATTCTTATCATGAAATCCATCTCTACCTCTCAAAGAAATAATATTATTTCTCTCTCCTCTCTTGGCCTTTTCTCCAAGAAAATTGCCTCCCAAACTGGCCTAGGCAAGTCTACAATATCTCAGGTCCTTCAGGAGATTCAGCCAGAGAGGACTAGACATCTTGGTGGTCACCCTTCAAAGCTTACTTCTACCAATAAATGAGCTATTGTCAAGCAAATCATTACTGACAAGGCTCAAAATGCTGTTCAAGCCACCCATTTCATCAACACCATTATTGAAACTCCTGTCTCCTCTCAGACAGTGAGAAACACCCTCAAGGAAGCCTCATTAAAGGCTGTGGTGAAGAAGAAAAAGCCTTTATTAGCTGCTAGTCATAAGAAGAGGAGACTAGCCTTTGCTCTCAAGTACCAACATTGGACTATAGAGGACTGGAAGAGGGTTATCAGGTCAGATGAAACCAAGATTAATAGGATTGGGTCAGATGGACAGGAATATGTGTGGAAAAAGAAAGGAGAGGGTCTAATTCCTAGAGAGGTCAAAGATATAGTGAAGTTTGGAGATGGTTCTCTGATGGTATGGGGTTGCATGGGATGGAATGGAGTGGGGTTTTTGAGTGAGGTTGAGGGGAGAATGGATGCTGAACAGTATGTGGCAATTTTGAAGGAAGAATTGCTATAAAGCATGGAAGAATCTGGGATTCCTGAAGATGACATTATCTTCCAATAGGATAATGATCCAAAACATACTTCAAAAAGGGCCCAGAAATGGTTTAAAGAGCAAGGGATCAAGCTTTTGGACTGGCCTGCACAGTCCCCAGATCTTGCTCCAATAGAACACTCTTGGGGTCACCTCAAAAGATTACTTTCAGCTTATGAAAGTGCTTCTAAAGGAGTTCATAAATTATGGGAAAGGGTGGTGGTGGAGTGGGGGAAGATTTCTATGGAACAGTGTCAACAGTGGATAGAAAGTATGCCCAGGAGACTTGAGGCAGTTATCAAGGCAAAAGGAGGCCATACTAAGTACTAGATATGTAAATTTAATAAAGTCAAAAAACTGTCTACATGAGTTGTCATTTTGTAATGGCTGCCATTTTATCAAATATTATTCAAATCTCTTAATTCTTGAGTGTGTAGAAAGCCATGAGTCTATACTACATTTGATACACTCATTATATTTGATAAGGTTTAGTGGTTGTTGAGGATTATTGCATTTAGTGGAAAATGTGCAAATATGCAGACAGTTTTTTGAGCCACTGTACTTCTTATATTTAAAGGAGACCAGCTCCTCAATCATTTTTTTCTTCTTTGGCTCCTGTGCTTCTAGTGCTTTAATTATAGCATGGATCTGATACTAACAATCTTCTTCTTTTTCCAGTATCCTAAAAAACACCAGCTTATTCTGTAAATGGTGGCAGTGGTGTGGACAGTGTGTGTCAAAGTCTGGTTCTTCAGTGTGAAGTCCAGAAGTCTGAGATGGTGGCATAGAGGTGGAGTTGGGTCAACAGTGAGGACTCAGTGCAGGACTTATGTGTTGCACCCTTATCAGGCTCAGGTCCTTGATTTCAGAAGTCCAGAAGAGTGAGTGAGTGAGGAGGTGGTGGTGGGGACTTGAGCATAAGAGGAAGGAGTTTTGTTGATATTTATACTAAGGTACAACAATAGAAGTACAAATTTATATATGGAGAATATATCAAATAGTAAGTCTGAACTAGACAAATGAACTCCAATGACAGGTGCTACACATAGAGATAGCTACATTGATGTCACAAGTCAAAGTGAGACAAAGATTAAGTCAAATGTTACATGTCAAATATAGGTATCATGTCAATGTCAAGTAGTGATCAGACATGTTGCCACAGACATAGACAGGTGGAAATGGAATGAATAGAAATAGAAGTCAAGATAAAATTAGAGTGAAGTCAAGATGCACAAAAGGAAAAGGAGTATTAGAGGTAAGTCTGAAGTTAGCTGGAGCTGGTAGCAGAGATAGTAGACTAGACCAAAAGTAGACCAGAGTTGACATAGGCATGGATATGACAGTGTGTCATTATGATCATGCCTTTTACCTAGTTGATCTCAGGATTATGATATTTAAGCCATTTATAACTGAGGGTAAATTGATTCTTTCTGAGATCTGTGACTTCTGCTGTTATCTTTTCTTGATGTCCCCGGAATTCTAGTATCAGTTCTACAGCATGAATAATACTGCCACATGAATTCTTTGTCCCATTCACATTGTAAATAGGGATCTCATAGTAGAGCTTTATGAGGGGGAGGTTGACATCACTAGCTTATTTTCAGTCCACAAATACTGCATTGGCCCTGCTATCAAGCAGAGCTTCCACCTTGATATATTAATCTTTAGACCTTTTTTCATAGAGTGCAATGTAAATTTTGAGAAGTATCTTCTTATTAACTTTTAGATTTCTAATAAAAATATCATCTGGGAAAATGAAATCTTGCTTCAGAAGGGGGGGAGGAGGTAAAGAGGAATTAAGCACTAGTGTAATGCCCTGACCAAGCCCATGAAGGGACTTCTCTATTGGCTGTGAAGAAATAACAATTACCTCTGTTTTTCTGATCTCTTCCCTTCTGGGAAAGGTTCTCATAGTCTTTGAACTGAGCTCTAGCTTCTTCAAAATTCATTTGCCTAACTATATCTGGTAAGGCTTGTTTCTTTCCTTTGTTATCCCAGTTTAGTCCAGATTTAGTAAACTTATCCACTGAGCAAACCTT
This sequence comes from Tylopilus cervinicoccineus, assembly GCA_038094635.1. Classification (NCBI taxonomy): domain Eukaryota; kingdom Fungi; phylum Basidiomycota; class Agaricomycetes; order Boletales; family Boletaceae; genus Tylopilus; species Tylopilus cervinicoccineus. The sequence continues at coordinate 1,457 of JBBPUK010000059.1, read as the reverse complement.
GCTTTCTTGCTCACTGATGGTGCCTGCTGCTTCTTCATCACTAGATATTTCTTCCCAAGTAACCATCTTTCTTATCTAAGGGGCCCCTTTCCTTTTGGAGCAAATGTTTCTGTGTCCACTCCTTAAGAAGCCACACTCTGGGCATTTGACTATAGGATTCTTGCAATTTTTTGACCAATGATCTTTCCACCCATACTTATAGCAGTTGATCTTTCTTGGTCCTTTGTTTAATGGGCACTAGTCCACTGCATTGATGCCCATAGCATTTGAGTCATACCTCAAGCCACCAGCCAAGTTTCTTTGTGTTCCTCTGGTAAGAAGTTTTATCAGGTCTTTCTCCTCTTCTTGAATGAGAAGATATTTCCTAAGTATCTTGAGTTTGTCTAGGTATCCATTTATCTGCACATATCTCTTTACAATACTCTGATTGGCATGCTTATATAAGAGATCAATGCATTGGTCTTCTAATAGCTAGGCCACCAGATAATGGGCTTGGAACTTAGTGAGAAAAGTCATCATCTCAAACTTCCCTTGAACAAGGGCAAGTAGCTGTTGCTTATGCCACTCTTTGTTATTTGCTGGACTGAAGTTTGCCAGCATAATCTTCTTGAAAGCCTCCCATACTGACCATGCTCCAGATACAGCCACTGATTGAACTATGATTTGGGCTAGCCAGACCATATCTTCTTTGGTCATATGGGAGAGTACTATCTTAATTGCTATGTCCCCTGCCAGAGCCACCAGATTTTCCATTCTTTATATGAAGACCTTCAATCACCATTCATTGAAAATCTTTCCTCTTTGTCCCTCAAAGTGGCTGGGGTCTGCAATTATTTTTGACAACTTGCTTGACCCCCCAATTAATACTATCTGTTTGGCTGGAAGAAGGTGGAGTTGTCCTTTAAGGGTAGTGACTTGTGCTTCCAATGTCCTAATCTGTGCTCTGGACATGGTTACTTGGTTTTCAGCTATGGCCAGCCAGATGAGGAGTTGATTCCTTTCATTTTAGGCTTCCATCCTTCTTGTTTCTAGAGTTTCAAGATGATTCTCTAGTTCCACTGCAAGTCTGGCCCAATTGTCCATTCTAGTAGCAATCTGGGCAAGAGTTGCTACTAGGTCAGTAGGAAGTAAAGACATATTTATTGTTTAGTATTTATAGTAGATTCTTTTGACAGGTCTCAACTAGATCCTACTGTTAAGTGGGGCCTGCCTGCTAACCTCTTTCTTATATTCTTTCCTACAGTATTCCTCTTAGGCAGGGGCTCCTACATCAGTTCTGGCTCTAATGAGAGTGTGTGCAGTCTGATAACTGGTGTGAACAGGTACAGTAAGCAACAAAACTGTTCCAATAACTAACCTTGACACAGTGCGCAAAGCGCACTGCAAACACTCGTGGGAATTTCGCCAAGCTTTGGTGTGACCAAACAAAGTACAAACTCTTGGCTACCAATCCGCCC